>JBAJNP010003640.1:23874-38233 GCA_036877545.1 Yasuhikotakia modesta | reverse complement strand
GTTTACTTTAAACATCTACTGCTTTTTTGCTTATGATTGTACAGCTGCTTTGTGACAATGTACCATTGTGAAAAGCGCTCTATAAATAAATTGAACTTGAACTGAATTGAACTTGTTTCTATTTGCCAGATGGTGGTGCTATGTTATCTCCAGGACCCAACATCCAGCTCATGATTCAAAGAAATCACTTACTACACAAAGATTTGGGCAACTTCCTGTTTCTATATTTTTGTCACAGATTTACTGTTGCCATGGCAACATAGCATTGTTTGAAATATTGACCAAAAATCCACAATAAAAACTGACTTGGTTACAACTAATAAATGTAATTTTGAAAGTTGTCTGGATTGATGAAAATAATACATGTACCAAGTCTGGTCACCTCAGGTAATTTATATAAACATCACACTTTTGACACCAAGTCTCCGTTACAAAGATGAAGAGTTTGCTCACCAGAAGCATTGCCTGCTCATGAAGAAGTTGCTGCTGTAGGATCTCCAGTTGTCTCTGTTCCTCCTCAAGCTGTCGACGGATGTACTCCTGCCGAAGAACGACACTGGTTACACTGGCTAAAAAAAACTCCCACCAAAGAACGACACTGGTTACACTGGACGATAAACTCCCACCAAAGAACGACACTGGTTACACTGGCCAAAAAAACTCCCACCAAAGAACAACACTGGTTACACTGGACGATAAACTCGTACTAAAGAACGACACTGGTTACACTGGCTGAAAAAACTCCCACTAAAGAACGACACTGGTTACACTGGCCAAAAAAACTCCCACCAAAGAACAACACTGGTTACACTGGACGATAAACTCGTACTAAAGAACGACACTGGTTACAATGGACGATAAACTCCCACCAAAGAATGACACTGGTTACACTGGACGATAAACTCCCACCAAAGAATGACACTGGTTACACGGGACGATAAACTCTCACCAAAGAACGACACTGGTTACACTGGACGATAAACACAACAGTGTCGTAGACCTTCACCTGCTCACGATCTGCCCTCCTCTTCTCCTCCTCTGCCCTCCTACGCTCCTCTTCCTCTTTGCGTCTCCTCTCCATCTCCTCCACACGCCTCTTTTCCTCCTGTTCTCTCCTCCTCTGCTCACGCTCCTGCTGCCTCCTCATTTCTCGCTCGCGTCTCTGTTGCTGCAGAACAGATAAGCCTGAGATGTTTGACTCATAATCACTATTAATGCGTCCGGTTGCACTTTATCTCACAGTGTCAGAGTGACATGTTACATCCATTACTACAGTTATAACAATAACAACATGTAAATATCTCCACAAACGGCAACCCGCAGGATGAGAGAAATATTTTTGCGCATCAGTAGTGACTATTCAACAAAAGCAGTAAAGTAAAAAGACAAACATCTATTTATTGAATAATGCGTCAACATATTTTCCTGCCAGCACAAGAAACATTGTCTGTTGAAAATATTTTAATATGCTTTTTTAACTCTGCAATGTTGTATGCAGAACAGTGGCACTAAATTAAGGGGTTCAGTTTCTGTCCACAATATCACTATTTTTCCTCAGACACAGTTTGGCTGGGACCCCAGCCAGGCATCAACATATTTGGGCATTTATTCTTAAACCCTGTTGCATGCGAGTCGTGATGCTTTTAAATAAAAATTGGATGGTGGTTATTAAACACATTTTTGTATATAAGACTAACATTATATCAGAAGTGTTAATAATGTACTTTTGCCTGTACTTAATGTAACTTAATGTACATGCCTGCTAAAACAGGACATATTTATTGGAAACAACTGTGGGGACAAGAAATAGGTCTTCAAACTGAAAGAAATGGAAAAACATAAAAGTGGATTTTACTATTTAAAATGAACTGTACTGACCACCTGTGGGGTGAACAGCAACACTCCCAGAGATGATGTATGAGCGAATGAGGATCTCACCTCCTCTAGACGCCTACGCTGCTCTTTCTGTTGCTCGATGCGTTTCTGTCGTTCAGCCAGCAGTTGGCGTTTGTATTCCTCCTGCTCGCGCAGCTGCTGCTCCTGAAGGAGCTGCTGTCGCCTCAGGGCTTCCGATCGCTCCTTATTCTCCTGCTGAAGACGAATGAAGTCCCGCCGCAGAGTTGACTCACCCGGGACATTCACTATTGAGCTGCAGCCCAAAGCAACCAAAGACAAGTGGTTTTACCCAAAGATAAGTGATGTTACTACATAAGTGTGGCCACAGTAATGCTTTGCTTTTCACAGGAAACCTTTTAAAGTAACACTTTTACCTTTCAAGTGACATTGTTGAAAGGTAACCCTACAAATGTGGGCAGGGTTTATGGCACGGCACCAGCAATGCCAAAGAACACTAGATTCACTTTTAACTTCATATGTATAGAGCTTATAGGAGTCATTGCACAGACATAAAAAAACTATCAAAACTTTACAAGATTTGATGTTTTGATAGTGTTTTTCTGCAATATGTGTTCTTTTAAAGCAGCTTTACAAAGAACCAGCAGTGTCATTATTTTACTACACACACTAGTTTCCCACTAGTGTGCTGCAGTCACATGTTGATTTATAGCTCTAGTTGTGTTTTAGAAGATACTTGCAGAAATATGACATTCATAACTACTGCAGTTATTTCACATTTACTAATGCTCACTATGGTTGTGTTAAACATGGTCATTTTTAAATGGATAAGGATATCAACAAATAAAGTCCTATATAGTGAGAATAGTGAGGTACATCATACAGTGTAATAAAGACAGACATATGCATAAATGATGCTGTATTATGAGTCACATACTACATGATACATACATAATACAACTTGATGAGTAACAATCAAGTTACACGCTGATTGTTTTGATTGTTTGCTCTGTGTGGTTTAATGGCCCAGTGAGTGTTTCTGAATTTTTCAGACATGCCCGTAAGGTTGTTGTTTGCTTTATTTCCATTACCATAATTAAGCGGCAGCTTTCGGCAGCTTATCAATCCCTAGATACTGTAAGCTTGTCCTGCTGTCGTGACGCATGACAGAAACGACTTCTGGGGAAGGGTTAGAGGGTGTGGCAGCCCATAGGTGGCCATTATGCAAATGTTTCACTGAGGTGTTCATACGTGATAGGACAGCGATTCTAATAGCTGGCAACAAAGGTGAAGGTTTACATCAGTCACAGTCAGCTACATGACCTATTGCGCTAAAGGTAAATATTTGACAAAGCTAGTATTCGAAAAGGCATAATGGGGACTATAGAAATGTTTGCTAAGCAGTTTCATTGTTTTATCTACTTTTTGAGTGACTTTGAATTCCACACATCTAATCACATTAGAGTCAAAACTATTCTTTTGTTTACACAAAGATAATGTGTAGAAAGTAAAACCTGTGTTTTGTACCTGGGCTCCCCCTCCTGCTCCTGAGCTTCCTCCTCCTCTTCCTCACTTCCGCTGTATTCATATTCAGTCTCATCTTCAGCAGGAACACAAACACATAGGTGTTCACATATGAACACAACGCTGTATCTATGGTATCATAAAACTAGCATATAACTAACCTTTCTCACCCCTCTTCTTGCGGCAGCGGTCCAGGTGGTCCTTCAGCTGGATTCGCACTTGTCTCTCGTTGGGCTGGTCCCTGATAAACGGATGTTTCAGGAGCTGATCGGTGGGCGGCCTCTGTGTGTAGTTTTTTACCAGACAGCCTTCAATAAAGCTGAAGAACTTCTTTGACCTGCATCAGGATGGAGAAAAGCATCTTGGGAGAGGATGTCAGAACAACTGTAAAAGAGTGCTGAAGATTTCTCTCTCTCTGACGTCTGGAGAACAGTGAACTATCTCCCATTATCGTCAATACTGTAATTTAAAATTCATAGTTCTGAACAAGACAAAGGTACTGACCATTTTTTAGACTTCAGTCTGGGTGGAGGATTTCTGGGGATGAGGAACAGAGCTCGCATTGGATGCATGTCACACAACGCTGCCGAGCACCAAAGCAAATGTCAATCAAAGTAGTAATAATTCAAGCAAACATGAAAATTCTGTCTTCATGTACTCATCTTCATGTCATTCTGCATGGAGATGTTTAGCAGGATTTTTTACGCTTTCCATACGACAAAAGCAAAATTAAAGGTAAAAAGTCCACACAAAAACCATCTCTGACAGTACAGCAATTCTCAAGGAATGCTAAAACAGGAAAATGTTTGAAACAGGTGAGAAAAAGCTCGCAAATCTTATTTTTTTGCTGAAAATTTATGAATTCTAATGGTTTTTGTAAGTGGGGAAAGGTGGGTTTGTTTCTGTGGTTCATGGCAATTTAAAAAGAAAAGTAAAGGGCCATTCCTAAACACATTGAAAGCTACTGTGTTTCTGCCCCATTACAAGCTAAATGAAAATGTAAACTTAAACTGATGTTCACAACATGTTTCTTTCAACTAGGGTGTTGGTTTTTCCCTCATCTCCACACGATGAAACTGTCCAATTAGATTTATGCTTTAGATCAGTTGCTGCGGTTGACTCTTGACAATGAAGCACAGAATGAGACAATAAACATCAATCGTGCCATCAATAAAGAGTCAGGACTGGCATATAGAAGTAAAGATTAGAGGAGTTAAAATTTCAGAAGTTTCTCACAAGCAGCTAGGGTTGAGGTGTAAGAGTTATTAATGTGAAGTACTTATGAGGGATTAAGGTTAGGTAAATTAGAGTTAGTATTGTGAAGGGGTTAGGCTAGTAATGTGAAGCACTTTCAAATGGTTTGGGTTAAGCAAGTTAGTAATGTGAAGTAGTTATGAGAGGTTAGGGTTTGGTTAATAATGTGAAGCACTTATGAGGGGTTAGAATTAGGTTAGGGTTGGTAATATAAAGTACTTACGAGGGGCTCCCTCCGCCATCTCTATAGCTGTGATTCCACATGACCATAAATCACTCTACACAGAAACACCATAAAACTATCATTAGAACAAGTCGACATTTAAGCACTGTACACTGTATTTGTGTTTATGAGACAAAAGTGTGTTAAGTGAAGATTTGTTTCAACCAGAGAACAAATTCTTCTGTTGGTATTTTACATTAATGGTATTTTACATTACCCTGTAGTCGTAAGTAGCGTCTGGGTTTTCATCACATGCGATGACCTCTGGTGCCATCCAATATGGCGTTCCTATAAAAGTGTTCCTCCGGCCAACAGTTCTATCCAGCTGAGCACTTACACCAAAGTCCACTGCAAAAGATGTAGAGCTTGTTTACAGACAACACCCAAAACCAGCAAATATCACCTTCCCTAACTACACAAACAAACAATACAATCTGTACATCAATAAATTTAACTAAATAAGGGTTACAGTTAACTTTACCAAACAGTTTTGATAAAGGGCTTTGGTCACCTTAACATGCTCAAAAACTCAGTTGTTTTGAGTTGCCAGTTATTAGGGCCAGGCAAAGGCTGGCACGTGGGTGCAGGGGCTTGTTAGTGACCGCTGATACAGGGCAAAATTAATAGTGCATATCTTAACCCTTCTATTATCCTCAATTTAAAGACCCCAGCAATTTTAACCTCCAGACTATGATTTTTACCCAAGTTTGTGTGTCAAGTACTTTGTTTACTTGTTTACTACCTAAAGAGCCATTAAGTAACAAACCAAAAAATGATGCAAACCAAGAATTGAACAACATTGAATGGGGTCAAATTGACCCCAAAGATAATAGAAGGGTTAAACATACACACATGCACCTATACAAAACTTGATACAACTTTCGTCATGACACCCTGTGTGTTCCTGTGTAGCTCAGCGCTAGAAGCGCAAAGGTTGTTGGTTCGATCCCAGGGAATGAAAATGAATACCCTGAATTCACTGTAAGTCACTTTGGATAAAGGAGTCTGCCAAATGAATAAATGTAAATGACACCCATTAGCTCCATCCAACAAAAAGTTAGCCATTTTGGATTTTCTGAAATGTGCATGCTGTGGACTTTAAATAATCCTCCTTATGATTTCATGTGATTAAGGTTAATTACAAGTTCTGAATTTTAAAATACACCTCCTAGGAGATTTATGGGAATGCCACCCAGCATGCCAACACACAGAAGATGGTAAATCACAGAGGAATCTTAAGACTATGCTGCCATGGCAGGGCAATACATTTCTGGCAAAAAAGTTGAAACAGTATCTTATTTCTTCTATGTGTGATTTTTGTCTGTCTGTGAAGTTTGGTCCTAGGGACGGATAACAGAGGTGACTATTGTTTAGTCACAGTCATAGAGACTGGCAGAAGGAAGCATGTCACTTTTAAAAAGAGTCAACTTAAATTCATTCACTTCATGCTTGGTAAGAAAAAAATACTGAAGATATTAAATTATGAATGAATTGTTGATATTTTAAAACAGAGCCACCATGGTGAGGCAAACAATTAATGTCAATAAGCAGAACAGGAAGTGCCTCATCTTCTGCAAACATTGAATGATTTATATCAAACTTGAGAAATGTTTGCTGTTGTGAGCTGTTGACAATGCTGTGGCAACTGTAAGTCACAATTACAACTGGCAGCAAAAAGCCTCACTAACTTTCAAAACACACTTTTAAAAATCGTGCATGATGCAACGGCACTGCCTGTTTATTTACCAAGTTTCACTTCTGCATTTTCGGTCAGAAGTACATTTTGGCCTTTAATGTCTCTGTGGATGACATGATGAGCATGCAAGTGGGCCAAACCCTGAAGAGAAAACGCACACAGAGACACAGAATTTCATTAGACGCTTCCTGTTGGGAAAGTATTTGTGCGTGTAAGCGAGTGTGCTCAGATTGTGTGCGTTACCCTGAGAATTTCTCTAGAGATGTAAGCGATCCAGTCTTCCTTCAGTGAATTCCCCTTTGTGTTTTTAACCAGGTCTGTTATTGAACCAGCACCACAAAACTCCATCACCAGCTACACAAACAGCAAAGACAGATTTACTCCACAAACACACTCACTTTTTTGATTACATTGATAACCTACATTAATCAGGTTATTACAGATTTAGATTTGATATCAGGCTAACAAAAAAAGCACATGACATTATAGTTTACGATAAACTGGATTTACTGGAACATTATAGGTGGAACGTTATAGTTTACGATAAACTGGATAAACGGTTTATCTATTGAGAACCAGCAAAAACTCCTTGGTTGTTTAGTAAATGTCTAATTGGCTGTCATGGTATTTCATTATGACACACGTGAGTGTATGATTGGGTTAGATGTACAGTAGTGCACATGTGAGTGTATGATAGGGTTAGATGTACAGTAGTGCACACGTAAGTGTATGATAAGGTTAGATGTATAGTAGTGCACATGTGAGTGTATGATAGGGTTAGATGTACAGTAGTGCACATGTGAGTGTATGATAGGGTTAGATGTACAGTAGTGCACATGTGAGTGTATGATAAGGTTAGATGTACAGTAGTGCACACGTAAGTGTATGATAAGGTTAGATGTATAGTAGTGCACATGTGAGTGTATGATAGGGTTAGATGTATAGTAGTGCACATGTGAGTGTATGATAGGGTTAGATGTATAGTAGTGTATGATAGGGTTAGGTAAGTGTGTGTGGGTAAGTAACTGACCCAAAGCTGGTCGTCATGTCCCGGAGGACTCTTCTTTATAAAAGCGCCGTAGTATGTGGCGATATTTCTGTGGTGAGAGTATTTCTTCAGCATATTGATCTCTAGTTTGATCTCTTCTTCCTCGTCCTGAACACAAACAAATTTTATAAAATTTAAGCATTTCTTTAAAAAAATCTTCATTCTTTATGAAGTTCATTTGTAACTCATATGATTTGATCCACACGTGTCAGCCAGATACTGGTGCCGAATTATTCTGAATCCCAATGATGTGTATGATTACCACTGTATGACAATCATCACTGTAAATTAATATTAGTTACTGTCAATACTGGCATGTTGCGACACTCCTAATACAACCCATTTAACCGGTAAGACCAAGAACATTATCTGAATTTTCTGCATTTCATTAAATGTCAATAATTATGAAAAGGCTACTAATGAAATGATGGATAATTGATCAGTGTCTTTAAACCACAGCAGTGCTCATTCTTGCTATGTACACACAGTTCAGATTTGTATTTGTGTATTTCCATAGATAGCATGTACCTGCTCTGATGAGAAAACTGCTACAAAGCTTTCCCCTGTCGTAAATGTTTACCATGTTTAATGTCAAACTTACTTCAGTTACGTCCATAACTTTAATGGCTGCCAGCTGTCCAGTTTTTACATGTCGACCCTGATCAGAAACACAAAAGAAACATGAACATCAATGTCTGTAAACATTCATCACATGCTCTGAATTACACAAACGTATGAAACAAATGTATGAAATTTGTGTGTGTGTGTGTGTGTGTACATACAAATGTAAAAATTCAGAAATGCATGTATTTACCAAAAAACACAACTATATGTCACTGAATTGTAAATTAATTTAGAATGTGATCTTGTTTTTACAGTAATAATAGAAATGACAAACACACAACAGCTAAAATATAGCTGCAAGCAGTACTGACAGGCCCAAACATATTTTGCCACCCGGTTCTTTTCAGACAACGTAGCATGATTCTCACAAGCATTTAACTCACAGTGAATTGAGGACTATTTTAAAGTCTGTTCCAACTAATACAGAACAGAATATGATACACTATACAGAATACTAATATAATATTTATGTGGCACTTGCTGCTGCCAGTTGGCGGTGTTAAAACTGTGATTCACAATAGCCACCTCTGTGTTATCAATCCCTAGGAGAGCCTAACTCTTGATAAAAAAAGAATATCTCAATTCACCCAGAGCCTCTGATATGAGCCCCTTTGTTTCTTCTTTGTGCCATTAATTTATTGCTTTTGACATCCAAAGTTCCATTGCAATTTACTGTCTTTAATGTACATAATATTTGCCAATTGCATAGAGCTGCCTGTCAAGTATGCATTGTCATTTTTTACATTTTAGATAAAAAGGACAAATTGTTCAAAAAGCAGGGCATAAGGATACTGGTGAGAGTTTAAGGGTACCATTTTAAATAAAACAGACATTTTTGTTTCCTGCATTAAATTCCAGTGACCTATTAATAAATTACTTTTAATTTAGTTTTTGGCCATGGCATTGATTCAGCAATTAAATTTTTTACTTGGGCATTGTACTGAAGTCATAATTTTGACATAGGGACAACACAAATACTTTTTACTTGCAGCAGGAACAAATGATCTTCTGTACTGCTCCATGTTGTTCTCGCGCACCAGGAGTGAATTTATTTAATAAATAGGACATTTTATGTCATCATTCTCCAGAACAAAATCTTTTCATTTGATCGGCCCCAGAGACATATAATAACACCCTCTTTTCTGCCATCGCATCATTGCCCTGTCGCTCTGCCCACTGTCGTTCAGTCACTGAGAAGCAGAAACAATCCTCACCTGACAGAATCACACCAAAATTCTCTTAGTTTGGGGTAAATCAACTACATCGTGTAACAGGTTGAAGAGAATACTTTGAAGGAGTGAGTAGATCTAAAGGCCTTGTTACACTCATGATACATTTGTGACAGCAGTAAGATGCCAGTCAAATGCTGTGCTGTACATAAATGTGCTGTTTATTGGTTAAGATGTTAACCAATCATACATGATGATGATTACACTTCTTAAAGGGGAACAAATCTCACTTTTTAATCAAATGACTAAAAAATAAGTGTGGAAGGAAGGGCAGTAATTACTGAATTTGTTGGGAAATGTTAGGAAAAAATACTTTATTAATACTGTAACTACACCTCATGGAATAAAAAATAAAAACCCATATCATGACCCCTTTAAGACAGTATGAAAAGGTGCTAGGAAATAAGATTTAGTGTTGTTGCACAAATACATTTTAAATTCAAAGATTTACATCCAACGTTAGTGTTAGGGTGTATTAGGTCATCATATTTGGGGGACCCTAGCATTATAAAACTCTGTCCTACGATCTACCTCTGCTCTCACTGAAAAATTGTTGTGTACACAAATATGCAAATACCTATGTTAACAATGCCTACAATGTCAAATATATTGTATTCACAGTATATATTACCCTGTGCAAAAGTCACTTATATTTTTATAGTTCTGCACAGCTGTCCATATATACACTTATGTCTTGTTTTCTTGTGCACTTGAAGCTGGTACAGCCAAAGAACAGTTCCTTGTGTGTGTGCAAGCAGCCCTTTCTGATACAAAAAAGCTCCCTATTGTAAACATGTAAAGTGTTCTTACCAGTTGCAATAACAGAGATCCTTTCCAATTTAATCTGAATTTTTGTCTCAACCACCTCTAACAGCAACAGGTCACTATTACAGCCAGCTTGTGCCATTGGACAGCTTGTCATGTTTACTGAACAGCAAACATGATGGAAAAAGTCACTAAATGTGCAGACTTGCGACCCAATATATATTATTCACTATAATCAATTTCATTTGCCAAAATCTCTAGACGCTTCTGGTAGTCTTTGACCACAAATACGCATAACTGCAACACCATCATCACCCTACAACAGGCTGTTTAGAATAACAAACTTTCCTACATTATGCAGTACAGCATGTACATGCTTAGCATATTTTATCTTCTGAAGTCAATCATCAAGGCATTTAGAAACTAGTGTGCTATCTTTTTTACAGAACCACTAAATGTAAATCCTTTTCATACAAAAATGTACCAAACTATACCATATTTTTTCTGAGATGACACACAGTCAGCACTAACAGGAAACATTATGTAACCAAAATGAAAAATCTCTTTTGAAATGATTCTCATCACAACAGCACAGCAATAATCCTCATTACACTGAATACAGCCCTGCACATACACTGCATGTGTTGTCATTTTAAATAAACAGTGGCAGACAAATAGGACAAATAGCAAATAATACACAAAAGTATATTATTCTCTAATATCTCTAATATCTACAATGGGCATTAACTTGTTTCCATCAAACAAACAATATAAATATGTTGGTAAATACGCTTATTGTGGTGAGCTGATGACACCGATTTGACTATTGTGAACCACCGACAACAGAAAGTGAGTCACTTTACAAACAAACTTTAAAATAGTCAACTTACACTTAGCCAAGTCACTTCAGATTTGGTCAGAATGATGTGGAGACACGGCTGACACTAAATTCCAAAATGATATCATAAATATTGGGGCAGTTGTGGCCTAGTGGTTAGTGAGGGTGTGATTTCATTGCCCCTGAGCAACACACTTACCCAACGCTTTTACCCAAAGTGAGCGCAGCCAGTGTACAGACTACACACATACACTTTCTTCAGGCACATTGATAATACTGTACATAAGCATCATTCGTGTAGATGATATTGATATGATATATGACGTAATATGACGTGATATTACACTTTGTCGCATTACGTGCGCATGCGCAGCAGATCACACCCATCCATGTCAAGGTTTCCTTTCATTTATACACAATCTGAACAACAACAACTCAGTATTTGCACAAGTGAAGAGGCTTCATTTAAAAGACGGGCCTTACCTTATATACTTGTCCGTATGTGCCGTTGCCGACAACTTCCACCAGCTCAAAGATGCCAGCAGGGTCCTGAAACGAAACAAATGCCCACGATGTGCATGAAAAAGGTGTTTTATTAACAGATGAATCGTATCTTCTCGTCTAAACGTTTCAGGCCGAGACGATGAGCTCAAGCCCCGGTTATCTGCTGCTTTACACGAGCTCTGCAAACAAAGGGCCATCTGAATAAAACACGCCTCGGTTACGATACAATCCACACAAACAAACACGTTTCGCGGTTGCATTTGTTTGTATGAGACGTGTAGCGTGTGCATGAGACGTGTAGCGTGTGTATGAGACGTGTAACGTGTGTATGAGACGTGTGCACTCACGCGCAGAGAGGCGAGGTCGATCTCCACCAGACTCTTCGCGGGCGACTCGTTCGCCATCTTTCTTGATGTTTGTGTCAAAAGATAAGTTATATGAGAGAAGATATATAACCCGTTCCTTTAAATGTTTGCCGTAAGATCAACGCTGTTGTTCATTGTTTGATGCGTGTGGATAATCCTGAAAGAGCAACTCCAGGTCCAGCAGCAGTTGCTCTATTGTTCGAAGGATGATGGTGGCGAGGATGAGGATGATGAGTTTAGGGGTGGAGAGAAAGGAAGAGTCTAATCTACAATGCCAGACTTGTTGATACAAAAAGTTGATCAAAAACCTTGATGGTTCATGTGATACACCAACTCGCATTAAGTATATACTACTGTAATGCAGTCTGTTATATATTAGGCCTAATTATCTGATTTAATATGATTTTGTCTATACACGTTACATGTACAAACTAATGGACAATATGCAAATGACATTTTACACTATATGGGGAGAGCCTTGTTCTGTTATATTTCATTTTTGTGTTGGAATACATAGAACTTTTTCCATAATGGTCCAGTAACACTTCAGACAAACGTTTCACATTTCCTAACCATACATTTTATGGGCCGCCCTGACAACAACAAAAGCAATGAGAAACTAACAGATTTAATAAGGGTCTTTAGCCCAAACAATTACAAACAGGTTTTGACACTTTATGGTTGATGCCCTAGTAACTATTTACTATGACCAGGGAGATTTACATTATAACAAAAGGGTCAGGGGCTTAAATAAAATATACCAAAAATATACAAACAGCAATCTTCATTTTCCATTTCCAAATTTGCAGGTCTGTTATTCTTTATACAACTTTAGGATGGAAAAATCCACATTGAAAATCAACTTTGAATCCTGAAGAAATTGTTTTGCTTTTATACACATACATTTGAATAAAGAATTCACCCAGACCCAGGTAACACAACTTAACCAATTGTCAAAATGACTGGATTTTATTATTGATGCATTGAAACATTATTGATGTGACTACACAAATTCGTGGGTGAGTCAGGCTTGTAATGAGTAGGTTGCTAGTTCGATTCCAGTGCTGACAGGTAGCAACTGAAGCGTCCTTAAATTCTGTGAGGTTTATTACCTGCATAGTCAGTAGCTGTCCAACAGGGGCATTAGCAATGCTATGTATGGGCTTCAGCTCAATGCTCTTGGTGATGGTGTGATTGGCAGGGTCTTGTCTCATAAAAATGCAGTAGTAGTTCTTCACTGGATGGAGGAAGATGTCCCCACTCCACGTTCTTTCCGCTGGTAGAGATCACAGCCCCAGCGGTAAAGTTTTGTGCTCTTTGAAGAGAATCTTCTCATGAAGATGAAGAAGATTTTACCTTATGAACTTCACCTTTACCCAGTGGACTCAAATGAATGAATGTGCCTCAGCCTTGCTTTAGTTCAGATGCCTAGAATCCTTTGTTTTTGCTCGTAATTTTCAGGCGATTAATAAGAAGTGATAGAAACCACATAAGGGCAAACAGCAAAAAAGGTTGGTAGATCATCGCATTAGCAGCTTAGACATTAGCACATAATGACGAAATGTATAACCTTTATGAATAAAAGCCAAATGTGAAATGTTAAACCTGAGCCTTTTTTAATCTGAAAAAAAATAATTAAAATTAATGGCTGTGTTTAATATTACACTATTGCTGTTTCTGCATGTTGCCATTAATAAGTCATCTTGGGCTTGTTTTTCACCTACTAATCTTATGTCACTTATTAATATAAATATATTAATTATATGTTATTAATATAGTATATAATAATGTTTTTATCATTCATGATATTTCAATTGTGGTCAACTTAATATTGATCTTTATGCATTTATTTTAGTAAACGTTGGTAAGATCTAATAATAAATCTTGTTCAGATCTGTTTGTTAATAAACTGAATTCACGTGAAAGCTCTTACAGCATAATCTGCATGTCACGCCTCGCTCGTGCGCAAGTTTCACCTCTAGTATATGATCAGATTTTACAAGTTCAAGTTCAATTTATTGATAGAGCGCTTTTCACAATGGTACATTGTCACAAAGCAGCTGTACAATCATAAGCAAAAAAGCAGTAGATGTTTAAAGTAAACTTGAAATGAAAACTTTAAAATAAACAGATTTAAAAAGACAGAACACATCAATAAACATATAATAGTGCACGCTGAAACATACGTAACAAACATATGTTATTAAGGTACAGATAGGGTACAGTTAAGGTACAGTGAAATAAACAAAGATATATATTATTAAGGTACAGATAGTGAGGTTGGTGGCTATGCTAGAGGTGGCTATGCTAGTGTCAGCAGACTCCCGTTAAACAAGCCAACAGGGCGACGGTGGCAAGGAAACAAAACTCCAGAGAATGTAAAATGGAGAAAAAAACCTTGTGAGAAACCAGGCTAGTCGGGGAGGGCCAGTTCT
>JBAJNP010003640.1:8364-23824 GCA_036877545.1 Yasuhikotakia modesta | reverse complement strand
AACAGTGCTTAAGAAACAGTGCTTAAAAAATGTTGTTTTTTATATTTCTAACTACTTGGTCAAAAAGAGCTATCTAATACTTTTCAAATGTCTGTTTAAAAACTTTGAAGTATTTAAACAATAATACTTTATTTGCAAGGTCTGTCATTACCACTTGTAGCTATATTTATATATAAATGATTTTTGCTCAGTGCACCTAATTTATTGCATGAACGTCTCTTTTGCATATGAGTAAACGTATTATTATATTACATGTAAGGGCAAATCCTCAAATATCAGTTCAGATATTTTAACACTTTCTTGACTTGGGGTGGGAGGAGTGCTGGTGTGTGTCCTAGCAGGTCACGGTAGAGAAAGGGAAACTGGAAACTGTGATAGTTTGGCACGTGTTTTGTGTTCATTAAGATGCTTCAGTTGAGTTTTTTAAATATGTTTTAAGCGAATTTGTCAAATGTTACTTGCACCTTGGAAATTTCTCAGCCACTGTGCAGAACATAGGCACAGCACTCAGAAATCTTCTGACGTGTGTTTTGCTGATTTCAGGCAGATGACCGTCACAGACGAAACGTTCAGGGTTCTCCTCAGGCTGCTGCCCTACAGAAGCAGCCACCTGCAGTCCCACCACGATCAGAACCGTTCTCTAATGGCAGCACCGCCGAGCAGAGCCACCGACCCAGTGATCCACAGGTAACCATGGCAACTTCATGGGGACCTTGCATCTTTGTTTATATGAGAGTTGTGATTGGCCTAAAATTATTTTTGTATTTGATTGGATGAACTCTTTCTGACAGGATTTGACCGCTCTGGCTAAAGAACTGCGTGCTGTTGAGGATGTGAGGCCACAACATAAGGCCACAGATTACTCTTCTTCCAGTGATGATTCTGGAACCACAGACGATGAAGATGATGAGGAGGTGGACCAGGATATTGGCGAGGACTCCACTTCTGGTCCGGAAGACTCACGAGGAGGGTTTGTTTTCAAATCCTGTAAAATAATATATATCTAGATGTATGTTGTTATCTGACGCAACAAACATTGTTTGTTAAAAAAATCTTGAACTAGTTGGGCCTCAAATGCGCCTTTGTGAGATATTAGAAATGTAGGTACTGAATCACTCTTTGACTGACAGCTTGTCCAGACTCAGTAACGGTGAGACAGAAGCAGCGAAGACTATGATTGTCCAAGACAATGAAGCCTCCACTACGCCGTGCAAAGACAGCACTCTGGTTGTTCGACAGGTGCTCCACACACACAAGCATGCCTCCGTACACACTGTTTACCATAACACCAATAATTCATTATCAGTGCAGGCCATGATCTCAGGTGAATTATGACTTATACATTATCTGATGAACATCATAGATGATGGATTTGGCTGGAACTAGTAATTGGGTAGGAATGTTGCGCTGTAGTTCACATGGAACGTTCACATTACATGGAAATTTACTGAAAAGTTTTATTTTTTAAAGTGTAAATATTTATTGTATTTATTAAGGAGTTAAAGTGTCTTCTTGTTAGATTATATGAAGCCACACATTTTTTATATATCTCAGTTTTATATGTAATATAAGCTGCTTTGAAGCAAAGTAACATTGTTCAATTACAATTTTTTACAATACATTTTTATTTATACTGCTCTTTATACAATTAAATGCAGCACACTCGAAGTAGACACTGTTAAAAAATGCTTATTTCTTGCTGATTTACACTTGATTCACGTGATACTTGTGTCTTAAAGCATACACAGAACATTACAGTGTCATTATAATAGTTAATAATTTTAAATTTCTACTTTTTGTAGATTAATCGGTTGAGAAAAAGGATGCATTAGGGAATCAGTTTCATTTTTCACCCCAACTATATTTGGACTGAGGAGATTGTTTTATTCATCATTCATCTCACAGTTATTCTATACAGTCAATAATGACTATATAGAATAAGTCATTATTCATCCAAACAGCAAAACTAAACTCAGCCCTCTACAACATATTATGGTGATCCATACTTGGAATTTGTCCTGCATTTAACCCATCCGGTTAGTGCGCACACAAGTAGTAATTTGTGAACACTCACCCGAAGCAGTGGGCAGCCATTCATTGTGTTGGCCGGGGGAGTAGTTGCATTAAGGTGCCTTGCTCAAAGTTGCCTACATTGGGAAGTGAACCAGCAACCTTCTGGTTACAAGCTTGCCTATCCAGCAGGCCCCAACATTCTCATGTGCTACGAAATTTGGTCCTATACAACTAAAATGTTTGTTGTTAGCCAAAGAATTTGAAATTAATTGTGCAATTTCACTTCATTTAGATGCAAAGAATAAGTTTAACACAGACAGGAGATTAGATAGATCAGCCAGCGTTTTAAACTACTCGGTCATGAGAACAGTGCATCCACAACAGGAGAACTCGTTTGATTACTAGAGTATTCATCTTTACATAATACATTATGTAAATAAATTAGTATAATACATAAGTACAGGCATGTAAAAAATTAAATACAAGTTGAATACAAAATTACTAGCTAATGGTGACTTGATCTTCATTGTGTCTGAGGCTTGATAACGCAGAGCTTAATGTAATATGGACCTTCCTATAGGCCCATTGTAAGACTTGATTATTATAATTGTGACCTGATCTGGCAAAAGGAGTCGGAAGTCGCAACATTACATTTTAAGATACAGCCGATAATGTGAAAAAACTAAATGTTTAAGCTAATTTCAACAGACATTGAAAAATAATCTGCCAGAGTTTCATTTCATTAAGTAAAGTTACTAAAGTGACTCAAGTTGTACTGAATTGACCCCCGCGCCCCTTTAAGAATGCGCTGCTTTACAGCGCATGTCGTTCTCAACAGACGCACAACACAAGTGATCAAGTAACATCCAACCTGATTTACATTCCTTATTATTTTCTGATCGCAGCGTTGTTAGCATGTTTTATTGTTGTTTACAATTTATAGTTTATGTGAAGGTTTATGGAGATCACTGTGAATGGACGTCTAAACGCCAAATGGGTTGCAGCTGTATTTTAAAATGTTTATTTTAATAAGTACTTATATAATAATTTGAGGTTTAGCCTGGTTTAATATCATTTATATGTATATAAATGTCTTTGGTCAAATTAAGCTGTAACATAATAGTTTATAACTTTTCTCAGGTTTTCATTTTGAAAAAAATGGGTAGACGAACATAATTCAAGTGGGTATATATTTTAAACCATTCAAGGTATGGCTTTGACTAGGATATCATTTTTGAGCATGTTGTCCCTTTCCATTGATACCAAAGTTTGAAATTTGCGACATCCAAACCATTTTGCTAGATCGGGTCAGGGTAGCATTCCACAGTTAAATGTGTACTTCAGTCAGTTACTATCAAAGTTTTCTCTGAATGGCTGTAAGGGCTCATTGTTTTTCATTCCATTGTTCATTGTCACTGATTCTTTATTAATTCCTTTATTGCTCTTGTCTGCATTAAGTTGATGCTTTAAATGAGGTGTTTCTCCTTTTTGTTTTTCAGTTGCTGTATTTTTTGTCTGATCAATCAAACCTAAAATTCAGTCTCATTACTTTAAGATCATATTAATATATTATTTAAAACAGACAGAGTTTTAAAACTCATTTAATTAAGTCATTATATAGTCATTTTATAAAACTAGAGAATAATATTTACTACTGTTGTTTGCTTGAGTTTTTGTACTACAAATGTGTCCGTCAGTGGGGAAATTGAATATATTTTAGTGATTTTGTAGTGCAGCAGTTACATCTAAAGACAGACATGTACCTTTTCAGTTCCAGAACTCAGGAAGTGTAAAACAGTCTCTGACAATGTGGGGTTCAGGGTGGGAAGCTGCCTCTAATGCCAGTCCTGTAGGGATTAAGGAAAGAAATCACCTCCTGCCCGACCTGCTCCAGCAGAGTCACCCCTCACCCTCCTCCTGTCCCAGCAGCCCTGCTCTGATCCCCCTCAGCCCCTCGGACAACCTCTCTTGCCTTACAGAGGTATGTCCTGCCTCCCCTGAGCAGAAGTGACCCAGGTCTAGTGATAGAGCAGCTGTAATTGGCTCATTGTAAGAAGGATTGCGATGGTGGTGGGTGGTCGGTCACTATTTAGAAACAGTTTTTACATCATGGTATATATCATAGTAAAAATATAACAAATCTCAGACTTTAAAAAGTGTTTCTCCTTTGTCTGTAACTCATGATTTGAGCTAAAATTATTGAACTGTGTTCGTCCAGGAAGCCCTTCGTTCCCTTCGAAAGCATTTAACATTATGCTATAAGAACCGACAAGACTACAAAGCTACATTTAAATATAATTCAATTTTTTTTATGTAGGGCCATATAATGCTAGAAGTAGGAAAAATTCTGGTATTAAAGGTTATTCAGGTGTGTGTGTGTGTCAGTTGTGCTTTAAATTGTGTCTCAAAGGCTGTGATGGTCTCAGCAGATCAGATGGAGGCTGGCGGCTCTTTCCTCCAGTAGGTGAATGTCTTTGTGATCTGGCACCTTGTTGTGAGGGTCACAAAATCAAATGTTAACAATCAGATGTTAAGAGTGGATGGAGTTAGGGTTAGTTATAATGGTGCGAGGAACAGGAGCAGCGTTGCATGCTTGGAGAGAAAAGGTTTAATTTTTCTGATGTTGTACCTACATAGATCAAATATTTTTTTGTCATTTTAGGACATAGTTTCCTCGAGTAATATGAATTGTTTTGCAATATTTGGCTATCCTAAGATGTGAACATTTACATGGTTTAAAAGCAGTGTTAATATTTAGCCACACAGTTCGGTTAATTTTTAGGCTACATAATGCTGAAACTGTGTTATCCTTCACACAGTGTTCCTGAACTTGGGTGGGCCTGCGGTAGGTGTTTGGAAGGGCCCAGAGGATTTGTGTTCATTCTCCCAAACATACATGACTAAGAAGTTTTAAACTCAATGCTGAATGACTAGAGTGTGGAAAGTCTTTTATCTGCCAACACAAACATTAGTAGTAGAAAATTAGTAGTAAACAGAAACTTAAAAACTTTAATAAAGTATAGGTATTACAGATGACCTTTAGCAGCCCTGAACATTTGCTTTAGATGCAGCTCTTAAAAACAGAAATTGTGTTGACATCACTAAACCTCAGAGACTCAACACTAATCAGAAAAATTATTTTCCTTCATTTTGTTTGCTTTCATCCATTTATTTGTTCATTATTTCTATAAATCAACTGAGTTTTTTCTTCACCAACCACCATCAAGCCCTTCTTGTTTTGTCATTTTTTTGAATACACATTTTTACAAACCAATTAAAGTAGTTCATGCTATTTTGCACCTGTTTATGTAATGTTTTTCTCATTCTTTGCTCACGGTTGTCTCACAGACACCCACAGTGCCGAAGCACAAGTCTTCTTCCTCTTTCACCCCCTTCATCGACCCTCGTCTTCTGCAGATCTCTCCATCCACTGGCAACGCTCTCAATAATGCTGGTAAGTCTGGAGCAGAGCTCTGTAGCTCTTGAAGAAAGCTACATGTATTGCTTAGCACATATTTTAGTGGCTGGGTTTTAGTTCTCAGCTTCTCTAGCTAAATGTTGAATAGTGACACATGCCTGACCTGAAGTTTAATGTCCTGCCGTGTGTTGCTGGGCTCCCACTGCTAATTACATACGTCCAAAAATAATTCTGTTTCAATATGTCATAGGTTAAAAAAATGCTGCCTAAAAGTTATCTAAAATGCTTGGCAGAAACAGACACAAAAGTAGTTATGAATATTATCTGTTGAAGTTTCCGTTTTTCCATACATTGAAAATGTTCGACCTTGGCAGTCAGTTGCATACACATACATGTTTTTGCTTGGTTGTATTTGGGATCCACTTGCATGGCAACAAAACATTTATTAAGTTACATCACATATTACAATACACAATACAACAATATTTTACAGAATACATGATACCCCTTTAGTTATGTATGGTAGGGATGCATGATTTTGCATTGCCAATTTTTGCACAAAACTGCTAGGGAAACTTCAGCTGGGAAATTATAAAACAGGGGTGGGAGACTTTCACTCATTGTCAGATAGTAAGATGCCTTTCCTCAAGAGGCACATTCATCACAGATTAGGAGCAAAAAACATACAGTTCCGACGGATGGCTGGTGATTGTTCATATATCCACTGTACACTAGAGATGCACCAGTGTTTTGAACAATACATCACATTCTTTTCACATTTGAGTTTTTTTGACGCTTTATAAAATTGCTTTTTCTTTACAGACAATGATTAAACAACATATTAGGATGTTTCATGCTCTGGTTCTGTCAGGTTACAGCAGTGACACTCGACTCCAGGAGGCTTTGCGGCAGGACGCGTCTCGTAAGGGCTCTGTGGTCAATGTCAATCCTGTAAACACACGGCCACAGAATGACACTCCAGAGATCCGCAAATACAAGAAGAGGTTCAACTCGGAGATACTTTGTGCTGCCCTCTGGGGTGAGGATTAACTCCTCGCACTAAATGAACTTTCTGTATGCTTCTACATATTCTTAACTAGATACTCTTAAAGAAATGTTCAGGTTTGAGAGCCTGACTGATGGTCTGTTAGCTGTGGGCTGCTAGTTAATGTAAAATGTGGTGTAAATCGGTAGTACCACTGAACTGCTAAGTATCTCAGTACTTCTGCAAGCACTGTACTAATATTCACTTTTTTTTCTAAAGGTGTAAATCTGTTAGTTGGGACAGAAAGTGGTCTCATGTTACTGGATCGCAGTGGTCAGGGGAAAGTTTACCCACTAATCAGTCGCAGACGCTTTCAACAAATGGATGTTTTGGAGGGACTTAATGTACTTGTTACAATATCAGGTAAGAACGTCTCACTTTGGTAATGTCAGCACATGCAATGAACAGCGTGCCTCACTGCCAGCACATGTAATGAACAGCGTGCCTCACTGCCAGCACGTGTAATAAATAGCATGCCTCACTGCCAGCACGTGTAATAAATAGCATGCCTCACCGCCAGCACGTGTAATGAACAGCGCGGTTAACTGCAGCACATGTAATGAACAGCGTGCCTCACTGCCAGCACATGTAATTCACAGCCCGCCTCGCTGCCAGCACATGTAATTCACAGCCCGCCTCACCGCCAGCACATGTAATGAACAGCGTGCCTCACTGCCAGCACATGTAATTCACAGCCCGCCTCGCTGCCAGCACGTGTAATTCACAGCCCGCCTCGCCGCCAGCACGTGTAATTCACAGCCCGCCTCGCTGCCAGCACATGTAATTCACAGCCCGCCTCGCTGCCAGCACATGTAATTCACAGCCGCCTCACTGCCAGCACATGTAATTCACAGCCGCCTCGCTGCCAGCACATGTAATTCACAGCCCGCCTCGCCGCCAGCACGTGTAATGAACAGCATGCCTCACCGCCAGCACGTGTAATGAACAGCATGCCTCACTGCAGCACGTGTAATGAACAGCATGCCTCACTGCAGCACGTGTAATGAACAGCACGCCTCACTGCAGCACGTGTAATGAACAGCACGCCTCACCGCCAGCACGTGTAATGAACAGCACGCCTCACCGCCAGCACGTATAATGAACAGTGCGGCTCACCGCCAGCACATGTAATGAACAGCGTTCCTCACTGTCAGCACATGCAATGAACAGCGTTCCTTGCTACCAGCATATTTACTTATGTACAGCATACGCTACATAATGTTTTCATCGGCTTTATATTACACACTCAGTTCTCTCAATTACAGAAGAAATTAAGCGTTGACCGCATGTGTTCTCAGGGAAGAAGAATAAATTGCGTGTGTACTATCTGTCCTGGCTAAGGAACAAGATCCTCCACAATGACCCCGAGGTGGAGAAGAAACAGGGCTGGACCACAGTGGGAGACCTTGAGGGCTGCGTGCATTACAAAGTTGGTATGTTACTCACCTAAAGCAAAAACACAATCTCAACACAGTTCTGAGTCCAAAACTTTCAAATGTGGCTATAATTAATTACTGGTTTTATCAAACTGGTTTAAACTGGATGTCTACTTTTGTTTACAGGTTGTTTTCCTTTGTGCCCATTAGTCAAGAGCATTGTGAAAACCTGAACAATATCTAGTGTTCAAGTTTTCACTTGAATTTCACAGTGCTTGAATCTTGGATTAATTATTTAAAAACTGCTTGAATTTCTAATTATTTTTGTAATATTTGCTTTTAAATGAATTGGATCACAATCCAAACCTCACTGTAAGTTATAGATTCAGAAAGCAATATCTGTTTTTCTGGAAGAGCAGCACTGTAGCAAATGATATTTTATTGGCAGGTCAATAAATATTAAGTTACATTTCATAATTGTTGTTAATGTTTTAGAGGTTAGATGTTTTAAATGGACTTATACAGGTTATATTAAAGATGCCAGGTCTATTTACAGGCTAGTGATGGATTTTAACCATAAAATATTTTTTTCTTTAATGTCAACCTAGCCAAAACAAAACATAATTCAGCTTGTTTACAGACAACAATTTGATTTAAGGTGATAATGTTTATGTATGTAAATTTGTCATTTACCACAGCTGTAAAGTTTAAAAGGTGGGGACAGTAATGGCCTAATAGTTAAATAGTTTAACTTGTAACCAGAGGGTTGCAGGTTTGAGTCTCATGTGCGGCAGGGTTTGTTGGTGGGGGGAGTGAATGTCACGCGCTCTCTTTTACCCTCAAAGGTGAGACCCTTGAACAAGGCACTGACCACCAACTGCTCCCCAGACACTGCAGCAAAAAAGGCTGCCCACTGCTCCGGGTGTGTTTACTACTGTATTTGTGCACCTGGATGGGTTAAAGGCAGAGCACAAATTCACTTCAGAGCCATGTCACTTCACTTCTTCTTAAAAATGCACCTTTTAAAAGAGTTTGAATTTAAGAAAGTCAACTTCAAATGTCAAACTCCCCAGTGGACCAAATGTAAAGTTTTATATAACATTTTTATATAACATTTACATTCCAGTTATTTCTTGGGGTTGTTGTGGCTGGTCTCTGATCATGGCCAGCTAAAATGTCTCCAAAAATCAGACTAGACCATTGTGAACATCGGGAATATCTGAGCACCTGAATTTGTGTGTGTTCCATGTTTTATGACATGACATTTTATGTGGTTTGTTGACCCAGCGCCTCTGTTACTCATCTTTAGTGAAGTACGAGCGGATCAAGTTCTTGGTTCTGGCTCTGAAGAACTCAGTGGAGGTGTATGCTTGGGCTCCCAAACCATACCATAAATTCATGGCTTTCAAGGTAATATGTGAATGAAGCCACACAAGAACAAGAGGCATTCAGAATTAGTACGGCTGGGTGTCAGTATATGCCAACTGTAACTCCAAAAGACTATCAATTTTAACTAGATGGTAAAGTTTGAGGACAAACCATGTTGTTTTGACAACCCAGCCTGAAACGTGTATAATAGTTTAAAAAACAGTCTGATATTCTGTAACACAATATTAATAATTGAACATGCTTTAGTATGTAACATACATTTTCTAGTATGTAAAGATAATACAGTATGGTTATAGCATGATGCTAAAATCTTTACAGGAAGCTAACACATTTTAACAGTTAACTTGTTTTAACATTAATTGGCATGATGCAATAACATTTTAGCATGATGCTAACGCATTTTAAACTCATTAGCATATTTTAACATGGTTAACATCATGTCATGTTTAAGCATGATGGTATTTGGGTTAATTGCTAGGGGGTTAAATTCATCTTAATGTTAAATCTATGGAGCGTGCTATGCTCAGTAGAAACGGAAGCCCCACCGTCTAGTAGAAAGAACCAGTTGTCAATAAAAATTGAAATTAAAATAAAGTTTAAAATAGTCAGAACTGAAATACTACAGAGAAGAAATAGAAAACCAAATGTTTGATCACACTTCCTTTTTTTGTGTGGCAGTCGTTTGGTGATCTGTTGCACAAGCCTCTGCTGGTTGACCTGACTGTTGAAGAAGGTCAAAGGTTAAAGGTCATCTACGGGTCTTACTCTGGGTTTCATGCTGTGGATGTGGACTCAGGAGCTGTTTATGACATCTATTTGCCCACTCATGTATGTATTAAAGAGCAGAAATACTTCAGTTTGCATTTACATTTATGCATTTATCCAAAGCGACTTACAAATGTGGAAACAATAGAAACAGTGGATCAACTGAAAAAAACAACAGTCCTACAACCATGGTGCCATTTTCCCTAGATTAGCATAGAGCAAATAAACAAGTGCAATTGCCCCCCTCCCTTTTAAATTTAGTATTAAAAAGAGGGACAGCAAGAAGGATAGAAGTAGTAGTAGTTGAACACTATTAATTGGGCAGGTACTGTTGGAAAAGGTGAGTATTTAGTATTTTTGTGAATCAGCTGTTCTGACAGAGACAGAAGGTCATTCCACCAGGAGGGAACAATCCAGGAGAAGGTTTGTGACAGAGATTTTTGTCTCTGTGATGTGGAACCACGAGGTGCTGCTCACTAGCTGAACGCAGGCTTCTGGAGGCACATACTGTAGGTCTGTACCAATGGGTTTAGGTAACTTGTTGCAGACCCAGTGGTTGTTCTGTAGGCTACCATCAGTGCCTTGAACTTGTCTGGTGAGTTTACTTTCAAACACCAGCAGTGTAATTCTCATTTGTCTTGTGTGTGTGTTTCTTCAGATTCAGACAAGTATTCAGTCACACGCCATCATCATCCTGCCAAACACCGATGGTATTGAGCTGCTGGTGTGTTATGAAGATGAGGGTGTGTATGTCAACACGTATGGACGCATCACCAAAGATGTGGTGCTTCAGTGGGGTGAGATGCCCACCTCTGTGGGTATGTTGATTTCATTCTTTTATCTTTCATTACACTGTAATATTCTGGTTTTGAAGAAAGACTGTGTATTTTAGTAGTAATGGGCCTAACAAAATATTTCTGGAAAACATCATCTACTCTGACTTTAAATGACTTTGACTGTGCGATTGGTGCTTCCAGGTTGGCTGTTTTGGGTTATTATTAAATCTTGTAAATCCTGTACAAATCTCTCCAGAATGTGTAGATAATGGTGTTTAAAATAGCATTTCTCAGAATCAGAAAGCAATGCCTTGTTTAAAGGAATAGTTCACCTTAAAATAAAATGTCCAATTTACTTTCATTCCTTCCTACATGACATGAATAATATTTTGAGGGTATTTTCTGATCGATACATCTTTTTTGTATATAAACATATCTGCATGATTGAGTACAAAACTACCGCTAATAGTAAAATGTTTACAACTAAGTATGTATATTAAAGTAAATATGTATGTTGGTGTACTGGTCGGCGCTGCTCTCCCCGCTTCACTGAACTGCGCTTTAGTGTTTTTGCTGTGTACTGCTGTGTTTCTGTAGTTTTGTGTTGTGTTTTATAGCTGGCATTATCTGCCCTCTAGTTATCATCATTTGGATTTAGTTGGAAGTGTCTGTTTTGTAATTGTTATTATTTGTTATGGTTTTCTAATCTTCTTTTGTCTTGCAGCCTATATTCGTTCTAACCAGATCATGGGCTGGGGCGAGAAGGCTATAGAGATCCGCTCAGTAGAGACTGGCCACCTAGATGGCGTCTTTATGCATAAAAGAGCACAAAGACTGAAGTTCCTGTGTGAAAGAAATGACAAGGTGATCCTCAAACTGCACAAAATTGGCAGAGACAGAGAAATTAAAAAATTAGTGTATAAATAAAGATAATTGCGTTTGTAAATAATTTAATCTTTAATTGTGTGCTAATTTGCTTATTCATGTAAGGCTGTTTTCATTTGTCACCATGATTAGAGAAAACAGCCTTTGTTTTATTCGAAAATCAGAAAAACGTTTGAAGCCACTGTATATTTTAAAAACAACCTAAATTGATTTAAAATCAATAAACAGTAAATTCATGTACAATCTGTTCTTTTGTTTTTTATGTAGGTTTTCTTTGCATCTGTGCGTTCTGGAGGTTCTAGCCAGGTCTACTTTATGACTTTGGGTCGGACCTCCTTGCTCAGCTGGTAAACTCTGCTGGTAAACAGCAGAGAACAGAGATGAATCACAACTACACATGTGGTCGCACAACAAAAGCGACCGGGTCCAGGCAACGCAAACAGTCAGAGCCTGGTGAATGACTGACAAACTGAACTGGACAAATTGTGACAAGAAATGATTTGCATTTGCAGTGCACTGCATAAGGAACAGCCTTGAGTATTCTACAGTATTATTACTAGTCAGTGTAAATGTTTTTCTCTAAAATTGAATAGAATTGGAGTCTGAGTGGAACAGTGACATTTTGCTGCGGTGTTTGTCAGACAGTCACAAATAATGTTATGGCAATGAAGAAATACAAAATGGCCTTTTGTAGTTTCTTTCTTTATGCATTATATTTATTTCATAATTTTTTGTGCAGGGGTAAATTTGTTTTTTCAAAGCAAAGTTGTTGCAGTAATGTGGGGTTTAAACATGAGTGTGACGCTGGTGATGTTTTAACATCCTCTTACAATGACAGTTTAATTCAAACATCTGTTTATCAGAAAATAAAAGGATGCAAAGAGCTGGGTTAGCTTTAAACTAAATGTGAATCTAATTTGGATTAAATGTGAATTTAAAGTGTATTTAACGTGGACTGTTTTGTGGCAGAACGTGCAGGACACTTTGTTGCCTCTTCATCTCTTTTCTTGTTTCTTGTATCTTGTTTTTTCATTATTCACAGACACACAAAAGCATTTTCCTCATACTCATAATAAACAATCTGAAAGTAGCTACTTTATTTTTGAATATAGATCATGATGCCATTGTTATATATTATTGGCCTCATTAAGCCAGTTTTCTGGGAGGAAATACACATCTGCACAAAGCTTATTATCCTATATCTGTATCTGTTTTCTGTGTTTCTTTATAAATCATACCATAACCTGTTAGGGTAAGTTTGTGGATTAAGGTTATGACGAGCTTGTTGATGTATTATTGTCAGAGTATTTAAATAGTTGCTTTCCTCACTTTCATGACTGTTGTTTGGCATCCCACTACCATCAACCCAATTCACTTTGTTTCTACAAGTTTAACACTAACTCTGTGGTGTAAGAGCTTTTTGAATACTTGGACAACAAGCCAAATCTGTTCTCATTTATTATATTCAAGGATTAGACGAATGGGGAAAAGGTTTTTGATCACTAAAGATTATTTAACTTTGTCATGGGTAATTGCTAGAATTCATAATTGAACTGTATATATTTAATAAAAGACATCACTGTGATGTCTTCGGTGACTGAACAGAATGGAAAAGAGTGACACTCACCACATAGGGGTTCTAGTGTTTCTTTGATACAACTGTCTTTGATTCCTCTTTTCAGTGGTATCCAAACACACACATTTCCTTATGCTCAGTTTAGTGAATGTGATGGATTATGTTCCTTTAAAATCCTAATGCAGTTATTATGTTTATTTTCTTTATTTGGTTGATGTTTCACTTATCTTCCCATCTGCAATATTTATGTATTTATACTTTTCTGTTTGTTTTGCTTATGTTGGACAATTAGTATTTTGACTAAAACTAAAAAATAATTAGGTTAATTCCTACAAATGCTAGAAAAAAAGTTGATCGTGAATGTGGCAAAAAAATGCTTTTGTTTGAAAACATAACTAAAACTGTTTGTTTTGTTTACCTTTGTGTTAGATATTACTTGATGCTTTGAAGATTAGACATTTGAGCATATATTTGTTATAAAGAGAACTATCAATTTTTTAAGTTTTGCAATTCTTTGAATTTCATAACATTAGTGAACTAAAACAATTTGGCTTGGAGTAAAAAGAAATAAAGCAAAGAACCATTTGTTACACAAATTTTGAATGTATTTCATTCAAGATAATAAACATTTTGTTTAGCCATATTAATAATAATTCAGATAGTTTTGCTTTGACTTTCTGAATATGTGAACTGACTGGTTGTGTTTTCAGTCGTGGCACTGTATTGTATGTCCTGTGTATATGGCAGGAAGTCCTGTATTTTCCTGATGTTCCTTTGTTTTTCTTTGACAATAAACTCTTGAACTTAATTAACTTTAATTAGAGTTTTAACTTGGTTTTAAGGCAGGAATAATGCCTTTGTGTGCTTTTACATTTAGGTATTTGACAAATGCTAAGGGAAAGAAAAAACTGACAATATAATAGTTCAGTTTAAGTTCAAGTTCAGTTTATTTATAAAGCGCTTTTCACAATGGTTCATTGTCACAAAGCAGCTGTACAAATGTAAAAGAAAATATCCAATGATATTTAAGGTATGTTAACAAAAACATGAAAAGAAACAGTTCTCACAATAAGAAAAACAGACATCAAATCAATACATACACAGCCGAACAGATATAACAGACATAGAAAGTATACAATAATTAGAGTAATGTAAAACTAGTGTCAGCAGACTAAAATAAAGATAGGTCATTAAAAATGTATGTTGATGTTAGGGTTAGGGCATGTTACGTTGATTGCCTTCCAGTTAAACTTTGTTTACTCAACTTTGGGATATCACAAAAATTGAATATAAAATACAAAACATGAGCATACACAAAGACAAATGTTTGTTTTGTATGTTTTGTTGTTTTGTATCGGAATGTATTGTAACTGAACTGGAATAAGCATTTACTTTTAGAAGAAAATAAACACAACCCTAGATATTTACTTGACACAGTATAAAATCATGGCTGCTATGATACTGACAACATTTAGCCACTGTATCAAGTAATTGATCTTCTCTGCACTATTAAACTGTATGCACTCTGTTAATGTCTGCAATAACTGTTCAAGTGACTTTCACTAACTCTCACTGGACTCATGCTGTATAACTGCAGTTCTGTTTGTGGCAATGGTGAAAACTACTGTTAACAATGGGCAAAGCACCAAAAGTGTTCCTATTGAAAGAAATTCCACTACATGCAATGTGGCTTTTTTACTCAATAACTGAGACAAACTGTTTCACTAGAGTAGACAGGAACATGTTGCACAAGTTTTCAACATCTGAAATTTCGTGTGAAAAATGATGACACAGCAAAGTGACAAATTGTTTTGTAATTCTTATCTGGAATATTTAAAGACACTTAAAGAAATGATCAAACGTGACAAATCTTGAAGGACTTTACATAAGCGTTGCTTAAAGGAAACATGACAACCCTACAGACACGTTTCATTTTTTTTGACTGTGGTGAAGTGCTTGCGTGAGTCATTGTGTTACCCTTCATGGGAATCTTACATAATCACGAAAACCATGCAGCACACAACAGCATTTCAGACTTCATGTATTATGTAGCAAAAATAATTGCTTATATCTAAACATATTTTATATAATTAAATAACAGTAGAATTACATGCACACACACACATTTATTTATTTTTCTTAATGGGGACATTTCACACACTTTCTGCATTTTTACAGTTGTTTATTTTTTTGTTTTAGTTCAGTTTTTACAGACAT
>JBAJNP010003639.1:0-38239 GCA_036877545.1 Yasuhikotakia modesta | reverse complement strand
ATATATGAGAGAGAGAGAATGAGTATCCAGTGATTTTCATTAGTTTATCGTTGACAAATCAGTTACAGCTTAAGCTAAATTTTGCTGAGGTAATTACTTTAGAAACGCCAAAATGTCTGTGCCACTGCATTAACGTGCGGATGAATCACTAAATTAAATTGCGTGTCGAGCACCGCAGATTATTGGGTATTAATGAGTTGATTTATTGTGACAAAACAAGGTGTTTATGGGCCGTAAATTACAAACATATGCGCAAATGAGCAGACGCATTAGTCATCTGCAAAAGGCCTCTCTACAGAGGAGGCCTTCAGTTCTCACAATGCTACAAAAACATTCAAAATTCAGAACTCGCCATCATCATTTCTACAGATTCACAGTCTTGACAGAACCACAAGAAGGAAGATGGTGCAAAGACCAGGATGAAAAAGAATAGAGCAGTTATCATTGAAGCAGAAGACGACAGATTCAGGATGAGATGAGACAACGGCACTGATTCAAAGGGACAGATGGACCTTCTCTAAAACATCTGCGCTCATGTTTTGTTCAGCGAGCTTAATTTATAATGCAGGTTTTTGTGGATCTCGGGTGAAGAAGTCAGGAAACGCACAGAGTTAAAGGCGAAATATTTTATGCTATGTTATGCTAAATGAAAATCTCTTTAAATGCTGTTGAAATTAATTTATATGAAAGTATATATTCTATGAAAGGGCAAGACCATAAAATGATTGTCCAATAATAACAATCGGCCCGAATGCAGTAACAGGATCAGTTTGCTTTCAAACCTAGCTTGCTATTGCTAACTTCTACAAAACTTCTACCTTTAGATGTAATCAAAGTATTCTAGAAGATTCTATCCACCTACATACAAAAGTACTGACTGAAACCCAGTTGGAGCTGTTAGCATGCATGTCTGACTTTCAAGTTAACGATTCAATGCATCTTGTGAAGAAATTTAACAACGCAGATACTTGAAACTCTTTCTTATTCACCAGCTGTTTTCAAACAAAAGAACATGTCAAATTATTTGACAGACTGTCTTTTTTCCAAGTTTACCAATAATGTGTGTAAACTGTGTAGAAACTACAATACTCCATGTTTCACAGTCTGGTTAGTCCCTCCTGTTAGATGCCATTAAAACAATCAAGGTCCATATATTTCCACATTGACAGTAATTCAAAGTATTATGTATAGATATTGCAAGTGACAAATTGTATATTACATTAAATATACAGAGTCAGCCTCAGAGTGATTGGTCACACAGCATTTCTGTCACAGGTGATTGGCTGAAAAGTTTGACACCCCAGAGCAAGGCTGGAAGATACCAAATCACAAACTTCAGGGGGTGAGATTTTGCACCAGCTGAGCAACTTCCACTGATAAGAGAAATTGTAACTGATTTCAACTTTCTTAAGATATTTTAGACCTCCTAGCATCTGAATCATTAGAAGTTCTACATTAAAAGGTCAAAAAGGGTGTCTTTACCAGTACACATCTGATCCACAACCAAAGGACTGGAAGCTCCTGAGAAGAAGAGCACAAAGAAAAAAATCTTGGATCGGATCAGTCCATTCCCAAACCAGAGGCCTCTTCAGCGTCCCTTAATCAAGATGGAATGTTCTGGAACTTCAGTTCGCTTGCCTAGAGGCAGCCAGCAGCCATTTCTCAATTAGTGACACTAAAGAGAGAGAAAAGAAGAAGAACAGGGTCCGTGGAGGTACAAAAAGGCACCTGGAAGTTTAATAGGATTAGATTAGTAGACAGAGAGACGAAAGTCCCCAAATGATCAAACGGTGGGCTTCAGAGAGCAGCCAAAGAGCTACAGTTTCAAGAAATCGAGGTCAGGCTCGACAGAAAGAGGGGATGGAGAATTAACTCTCAGATGCGGCAACTTTGCATCTGTGGTGACAGTTTTAATGAGGAGTCTGGTTAGAAGAAACCGCAGTAGCTGAGCTGAAAGGTAGAACGAACCAAAGCCCACTGGTGACAAAAGCATTTATTAACATCTGGCTGAGCTTTGGTTGCTATGCGGGCAAATTCATGCAACGTACGAAGATGCAATTATCTGATCATTTGGTGTATCATGCGATTTTGATACCGTATGAACCACAATGCATTTGATAGCAATGTAAACCGCAAGTATAAATTATATATCAATGTATATACATTTTTTTTCAATTGAACACAAAGAAAATTGTGCCGTTGTTGCAAGGATGCAATTAATTTAGCTGTGAATCTGTAAATAAAACATGCAAATGTGAGATAAAAAATAAAACAAGCTGAAAGAGACGTTGCATGTTTTCACAAACTTAGAATCACAAAAAATGACCAATGAAATAATCAGAAAATAAAATGTTTATTTGGTGTTTATTATAATTGTATTAGTATTACCTTATGTTCTGTTAAACGTTAAAATCATGTCTCGCAGCTGAAGATTGCATGGAGAGAGTGATAACAGCTCTGCATGCAAACATTCACTAGGAGGAAATGTGAGTTCTGAATGATGGATTTATGACATTGATCCTTCACATGCTGAAACATGCACTTCCCTGCATACTAAAAAGTAATGCATCCATTTACGAAAACATGCGACGACACTCAGCTGCGCTTGCAACCGCTCGTGTGCAGCCGCTTTATTTTTACATTTTAATTGTATTTCTCTCACCTCCAGATTTGCATTTATGACTTAATTAAACGGAAGATGCACATTTATGACAACCGCCCACATGCGCTACTAAAAATACCGTACAGTGACATCACCACCACTACTGCCGGTCAGCCTGACATTCAGTTTAAATGCTTTTAGAAGCTTGTTTACGGAGATGTTTGTCTTAAATTAGAGTTAATGAGATGTGCATATTAATAAAAAAAGTGACAGCTGCATTTATAAAGACATTCCCAATAATTTATATTAATTATACTGAACAGGGCATGTGTAGCAATTCTCTGCTCTCAGAAGTGTCACTGTTCTAGCAAAAAAAAAAAAAAGAGTTTTATAAGCACAGTGGGTGACATGAAGTCTGTTTCAAAACAGCAGAAAGCAAATTATGATTTGTATTCTGGTCAAAACAAAAAAGTAAAAGGCAGCGTCTAAGTCAACATGGACCGTTGAACTATCCAAAAACTCGAAATAGCATTTTTTTAATGTTTTCATAACTTTATGGAAACATTAGAGAAACATTTTTACAACCTGAATTTTGTTAGCTGGAATTGCATTTAACCTTCATGCAACCCCAGAAAGCACTGCAACAAAAGAGATTTAGACGTTAAACGTAGGCGTTAAAATACTGATAATAACAAACATACTTAATTTAATACAGATTAACTTATGATTATAAAAGTACTTTTTGAATATCTTTTAAGAAAACTAAAAATAATATATATTTAGATTATAAAGAAAGACTAGCAAAAGTAATTACATCTCAAGGATATAAGGAGCAGTTAACAAAAATAGTAAAAAAAATCAGCCAGTACCAAACACTTGGCAGGTGAATCTTTTTTTGTTAAAGGGGTGAATCAGACATTAACCGACACGACATCCAATCATAAGTGTGAGAGTCTGAACCTCATCTTCCTTTTACCTCTCACAGCCCGCCTTCACACCGGCGTGGGCCCGGGTCAGCCTCAAAACAGACCCATGGGCCGTACTGCCATCACAGGAGAATAGAACACAATCTCAGCCTGTAATAGTGTCACCCGGCCCGCCCCAGGGGTGGCCATTTTAACTGCACCTCGCCCAACCTGAACAATGCAATCTGCAATTACTGTATGTGCGCACACACACAGACACACACAGACACACACTCTCACACACAGACACACACACAGACACACTCACACACAGACACACTCTCACACAGACACACTCTCACACACACAGACAGAACGAGAGAGAGAGAAAGACTCGTATAAATGAGATTTTCATTCTAATCTCAAACCCACGGGAGCTGCAGTCGCAGGGATTTTCCGTTGTTTTCCTGTCAGGATTCATGCGTTTCTCTGATTTATGAATATTAGTCAGGATAGAAGCAATGCAGAGGAGGACAAATATCGGTCAGCGCCGCAGCGCTAAGTTTCTTTTCTTAATCTGTATTGATCCAAAATTCCAGTGCTTCAGATTTAATAGACAGCGCAGTGTCTTCTGGGCGCGCCGCGAGGCTCGGGGGAGGAAAAAAGACAGAAGAGATTTACAGAGAGATATTGAAATGTGAGATAAATAAAATCAAATATACTTCATGGCCAAATTAAACCATTCCAGAAATTGTTTGCTGTGAAACTTTTACCCTTCAGTATTAGTTGCACAGAATGTAATTACAGACTCCTTTGCTTAATCAGTATCTTTGTATTAAAAAACATTCACTCAAGTTAATGAAGTTTATACTTGGAACAAATGGAAAAAAAAGTTGCCAGTGGAACAAAACAAAAAGACGTGCTTGGAAAACATGTTTGTTTAAAAGATATTTCTAAATCTTTTTACTCATGGCTTTAGATGGTAAAACAAAATACCATTAAACTGCATGACTGCTATATATACAAATATTTGATATTTGCAGTATTTACATTATAATAGAGTATATAAAAATGCTATGGTACACACTGCAAAATAGGCATTTTACACTTTATAATTTTTTTGTCTTTTTATCTACACTGGTGAATCTCAACCTTTTTAACTCCTCCCACTGTTAACAACATCACTTAAAACCCGGCCCATTCACAATTTCTATCCAATAAACACCCTGAATCCTGACTATAAGTAAATAAATTACCATATATAGATATAAAAAGCCAATAAATGTTATGAACATCACAGGTATTGTTATATTTAGCTGTGGTAGCCATTTTTAATTAAAGCATTTTAAGACATCATGAGACACACTTGGAAGTAAATGTCTCTTAGTGGGTCCTGCCCTCTCAAAAATCCCTGTTCTACATGCCATTTATTTTTCACATACATCCTAAGACATAGTGTTGCCATTTAAAAAGTGTAACAAAACTTAGTTAGGTTTACCTGTAAAAGTTTTTTTTATTGTGCTTCTTTAGTGTGAATTGTTTATACCAGATGCATAATTCAGGAGAGTGTTTGAAGTATCTACATTTCTTCATGCAGTTCTAAATTCCATTAATTTACATCTTTTTATTTTCTACAATAACATTGACCTCACCTCTGAGAAGCAGTAGAGCAGACAGACAGACAAACAGAGTCAGACAGACAGACAAAGGTCATATGGTGAGACAGAAAACAAGATGTTGGAGGTGAAGATGGAGGGATAGAGGGAAAGCACTTCACATCCAGCTGGATTTGTGCACAGATCTGAAGCTGAGCCAGAGGAAATCTGTGTGAAATTATGCTAATCCATCTATATAATATGCAGCTACAAAACTGCATTTTTTCTTTCTCATAGAGGAGGAGATTTATCCCACAAAAGGAGGCGGGTTACACAGATGCTTAGAAATAATGCAACAGAATGAAAAGATGATGTAGGCCGCAGGTTCTCCTGTTAAGATGCAGATCTGTTGGACATCTGAACAGAGCAGGGCTGCATGATTGTTTAAAGAAAAACATCAGAACCGAAAGAAAACAGTCAAAACCGCTGACAAGCAATCATGCGCATCTTGCGACGAATTGCTCCATGCATGCTCCAGGACTGACAGATGCTGTGGGATACTGGAAAATGCATGTTACAGATGCATGCTTTTAAAAATACATGCATACACACAGCTTTGATTTCCTGCGGCTGTGAGTCTCGTGTAAATTCGCTTATACATTGATACTTGGGTAAATGTATTAAATACACTGTGTAATTAGTAATTACATGCTTTGATGGGAATATGTCTGATCAGATTCAAAACTATAGTTATACACATACATTTGGACTCACTATGTATCGTGTTACGTGGGTATCCATAACACTCAATTCTGATTGGTTAAGCAATTGCAGTATGTATAACAATTTTCCATTATATTAAGGGATATAAAAGACTTTCTGGTCTGTGAAACAGCTAGAAATCAACAAAAGCCATTTTGATATAAAGAGGTCAATGCTATCAGAACAAAGACGTTCATTAAAACCTCAGATTTATATCCACACGTCTTGGAAAGGACAGACAAGCTATTTGCAAACAAATAAGCATTAGTTTAATTCACTTAGAAGAAAATCTTCAAGGTACTGCCCCCAGCCTTAAAATGATTATTGAAATGGACTGAGGGATTTTCTTTTTAATACTATTAAAAACACAGATAATCTTGGTCCAATAGTCCTCTCGCATAATTCATCAGAAATCTGCTGCCTCTACGTGAAACGTAAACTTTGTGTTGTTCTCCTTAGTGGAGTTTGTGATGCCCTGCTTGAGTTATATAATTTTACAGCCAGAGTTATTAATAAAACAATACACTAATACAGCCTCGCTTTATTACCAGCCTGCATTTGTTATGGTGCTGCTGTGACCTCAATTAAATTTAAAGGCCATTTTACTAGCTTAGATGTTCTCTAAAGGTTTAATCTCCCGAGACCTGAATAAGCCAAAGGCAGTGTGACTTTAAAGCCCTCTGTCTTCCTCAAAATGAAAGAACTCATTTCATGAAATAATTCACTTTAATTATTATACAATATAAGATTTATATTTTATGTTTTTAGAGCGTTTTGGATCTGAAATGATTAATTCGTAATTCAGTTATGAATTATATAGTTAGTGCTGTCTTTGTGCAAACAGAGGTGAATAAATATACATGTTAAAATGCTTTACAACAAGGTATTTTTACTTTATTAAAGAATAAAGATTTTACCTGCAATTTGAGGACATTGTTGTTAAGGGCTTGAGTTGATAATCAAAAGAGAGATTGTCGTTTAAAATGGGTTTAAAAATGAAACTGGCACATCCTCAAACCAGATTATACACTGAAAATGTTTTGGACCAATCAGAGACTCCAGCGTTAATGACATCACAATAGGATCGTTTTAATAATCCTTCCTTCAGATTCTTAACACAGGCTATAATGGCTGCCAAACATGAATGAACATCTGTCAATTTTAGTACACAGTTTACAAAAACAACAGCGTATTAATGTAATTTAAAAACATGATAATACAGCAAGACTGTCTTTCATCAGATTACTAATGTATAAGGTTAATATCTAATGGTAGGAATATAGAGTAAGAATATAATGGCACTATAGGTACCTCAACAAAACTCTGAAACTTTCAAATAACAGCCTAAGAAACACAAAACCAAACACTGGTTTAAAAGTTAGTAATATTATTTAGCACAGATAGTAAGCAGAGGTTTTTCATGATGTAACAACTAATTCTGACCCAAATATAAAAACAAATGTATTTTACAACTGATGTCAGTGATTAGTGATTATAGAATAGCGGTTTTAAAGGGCCGGCGAACAGCCAGGTTTTCTGTCAGGAAGTCACCTTTTCTTTGGTAGAAACGTATGGAACGAGGCCAAATCAGCGCTGGTGGGTATGAGGTAGAAACGATGTGCTATTTACCCCAGGGGTCGTGTTTACTGCTCTCCGATTCATTTATTAAAATTACATAATTAATTAGATCCTTGTTTTGTTTGGCACCTTTATGCACTTATCTTGTCTGTGTGAAATTGGCCCTCAGAAACGCTTGACTTTGAGTGCCGGGTGAAAAACTGTCTACAGCAATATTTTTAGCAGTATATCACACTTTCAAGACCAGCTGTCAATCAAACCCCGCCCCGTTGTGTCATAACTGACCGTCAATCTACGAAACAGGTTTTGATGAATTTCCTCCTGTAAGTGATTGACCGAAAGCGATGTTAACCTACAAAAACACATTAAATTCAAAAAGCAATCAAACTGAGTCCCAATAAAAGCACTGTTTCCGGCACAAACCTTTTTCCAATTATCCATCTCCTGTGCATGTTCTGCTCGGTTCTGTGAAAGCGTCCGAGACTCAACGCTCGGCCCACACCCCCCACCTATGTCCCACAGGGCCGTGCTGTATTTACCCAGGGACTGATTGAGCTAATATTGAAATGTAATTTGGCGAGAGCCGGGACCTGCTAGTGCGTCTATCGCGAGGCCCATTTAAACTAATGAAAGAGGAAGACGTCTCCCCACGGGAGGGGCTGAATGATTCAAAGCGACACCTCTGACAGTCAGCAAACAGACGACAGGGGTGATGATGATTAATCTTTGCAAATTAAAGTTGATCTGAAGTAAATAAAAAGTGTCAGAGGGTGAGAGGAGATGAGATAATGAGGGAGGGGTGGAGACACTGAGGTGAGACCGTCCCATCTGCTTTGACAAAAAAAGTGGAGATGACTTTACCTATGAGAAAAATGTCACTCAAGAGAAAGCTCACTTTGCTGTGCTGAGGCGTTTTTGATGGCGGGTAGCTACAGCGAGTGACCTGAAGGTTTGTTACGTTTAATGCCAGAAATCAGCAAAAACAGTTATTGAACAAGTAAAAAATAAATCATTGTTCAAAACGGTCTCCTTACGGGCTGCAATTGAAAGTTTATACAGCTGAGATCATAAGTTCATCTCCCTTGCTGAATTTTCAAATGGCTAATAATTTTAAAAATCGATTTATAAAATTGCATGTTTTACTCCCCCGAACAAGCCATTTGGCTTAACAGATTTTTTTATATGTAGTAGATTTTCAATGACAGTTTTCAGGTTTTGTGATTGAGTCTTTTGTTTGTCCCGAGTTAAATTGTTTACTGCTCTTCAGAAAATTCCCCCTTGTCCTGCACAATATCTGCATTTCTCACAGCTTCTGCATATCTGACCCTTTTCCAACAGTCACAGTCATTTTTTCACACCAAGAAAAATTGAAAAACTTTAAAATGACTATTACAAAACATACAACTATTGATGTTGCTCAAAAAGGCAGCAAAATACAGTACAAGACAGGTTTAAACTTTAAATAAGGTGACAGTGTACATTGATGTTAAAGATGGATCTCACCATCACAGTCACTGTTTAAGATTGAAAGATTATTGAAGATTAGTGTTAATGCAAGCGAGTAATGAGAGGAAGTGACAAACTATAAACGCCACATGAACAGTAAGTTCAGACAGCCTTAGCCCCACCCAAGCTGTCAAACGCTGTTGATTAGGAGCGCACATGAATGAAGAAAACTAAAAACATGCACAGAGTAAATACTGCAGTATTTCATCAAAAATACAAATAATACACTTTATAATGACTTTAAAGGAGTTAACACTGAGTTAACACTTTATCAGAGCTGTGGCCTTAGGGGCAATGCACTAATATAAGCACTGATGTTACACAAGAAAAAAAACACACTGATCGGATTTTTCTAACATACTGATAAAATCACAGCGGTTACCAACTCAGTGAATTAATAGATAATCAAAGAATAATGGCTTTAATTTTAGCCAGTTCCTTACACAAGACTATTGTGTAGCTTCAGAAAGCCTGAGTTACAGTGCATGAGTCATACAGACTATTTTTATGGTACTTTTTATGGTACATTTGTGTCCTTTTGAAACTTGAAAGCCTCAGTCTCCATTTATTGCAATTGCATAGAAAAGCAAGTCCAATTCTTCACGATTTTTTCTCTTGACGTTGCATTAGAAAGAACATCATACAGGTTCGGAACAACTGAAGTAAAAAAAATTGACCTTTACGTTTAAAAAGTCTGCGTAAGTTGCAACTGATTTCAGTGCAGACATACTTCAAAGACAAACAAAAAATAGAGGTTGTGGCTTGTTTTTCTCCCACTAGAAGGAGATTGGATCCAGAGAAGTAGGCATGTCAAAGCTGGCAGCAGACTACCATTGAAGGGGAGTTGTTAACAGATCTGGCTCCGCCCAAGCTCTTAGACTGACGTCATTGGAGCCGGTCTGGTATTTCAGAAGGAAAGAAGATTAGAAAAGTGTGTTTTGATTACAGTTTTAGTTAAAGTCACTATATAATGTAATTGAATCTTTTATTTTTAATAATCCTTGGAAGGAAAATTATTTGTTAAGCTTAAATGATGATTGTCTATCCACAGCTTGTATACTGAGGCAGTGTTGAATACCACTAAAAAAGAAAAAAAACACTGCTATGGTAATACATTTACAACATAAATTGATGTGAAAAACTGTACAGAGAGTTACAGCACACACTATGCAACCTAACTCAAGAATAGCTTAACTCGTCTTGAATCCGGAACATTCTAGTTTCTTGCTGTATCCGGCCTAACTATTGAACTCTGAAAAGCCACGTCAAAAATGAATCCTGCGCATTTGTACGATTGCATCTCCTGCAGCTAGTGCCATTGTAGGAATATGATAGCTGTGCAGGTTGGCTTTACTCAAAGCGAATGAAATGAAAAAGAAAAGCTATCGTATTAACGCCAAACCTCCGCTGCTTTAGTCAAGAGGGATTGTTCTCTGCATCTCCCCAGTTGTTTAGTTTTTTTTGACCTTGCAGAGTTGCAAAGATCTTACAGAGTTCCTGTGTACTGAGGACTAAAGAAAGTGATCTGTGGAGATTGAGAAGAAAGCGCTAGTGTTTATTCATGTCTATATGTGCCGTGCAGCCATTGGCTGACAGGAAATGCTATGTTTCATGGCTGTCTGGGGCAGCCACTGAAGGGATTGCTTATGATAGACTAATGTTTTCTCCACTCCATCATCACACTCTCTTGCCCCAACCACCTTTTCGGACAAACCGAAGCCCACAGGAACTATATTTTACAGCATGTTTATAAACAGCCCATCCTCTCTGAACAGTCAGCTTTAAGAGGCCAAAAGCAATTAGTGATTCAGCATGTTGCATTACGCAACCGACTCGATTCCGCCTTGTTTCTCGTTTCCGATTTTCACACTTCTGGCTTGAAGGACGAAACGGACAATGGTGGGGCTTCTCATTACAGCAATATGTGTGACACCTTTTACAGTTGTCAATTCTGAGGGGAAGGAGCCGGTTTCTGATTGGCCCCTGGCGGATGACATGTCACATCAATGAAAAACCCCGCTCTGATTGGTCCCTGCCCGCGGTGCGAGACACTCACAGATCTGCATCAACTTTATCCCTGAAAGAAGAGCTGAGAAAATAAATAAAAAATGAAGAGTCAGAAGAGGAGAGTTTCATAAGCCCCACGGAGTGAGATGAGAGATACGAAGCGTCTGAATTTGTTATTGGCTGTGAACACAATAGCAGCTGTATTGACACGTTTCCAATTCTATTTGTTTTGTGCATGACTGAATCGAGGGCTGAAGAGAATGCTGTTATTTTAGGAATTGGGTCACTGTATGAAACAGCTGCCTTTTTCAGTTTGATAAGACAATTTTTAGTCAATTGTTTTAGCTTTCCTGTAGCTTAAATAATACAGCATGGCTCCAGAAACATCAAGGTCATGGCTTCAAATTCCAAGAAACATATGTACTGATAAAATATACAGTACAGCACAGCACCAAGTCATTGTTAAACAAATAATACACATTAAAGCTCCAACCTATAATGTTTGCCTCTCTGCTGCCATCTCTGTTCAAAACATAAAATTACATGTGACTTGCTGAGTTACATTGTTAACATGACAAGTTCAAATTCCAAACAGCTGCTATAGAAAAAAGTTACAAGCACTCCACCATCCCAGAACCCACACAACAGGATCTTCTTTACGTTTGCAGGCATGATGTAACCACCAGCAAAACTTACATTTCCTGAAAAATCTGACCTGACAGCTCAAAACTATTTTTTAAATGTACCATTGGGAATTAGGATACAGGAGATGGTGTTAAACACTGATCTGTCATGTACTCACTCAAAAACTTGTGTTCATATGTAACCAAAATAAGTTTTTGTATAGATTGCAGCTTTAAATGTAATTCTCCAAAATGCTTCAGACCCAAAACCAAATTCTGGCAGCTCATTCTTGCCCGTCTTCCTTTAAAAAAGCCAAAGACAAACACAGTGTTCCAGCACCAGTGATCCTGCCTACATGCTACATTTAGTTCCAAACGGTTTCCAAACTCACCACGAAATTGCTCCTAACCTCCGCAGGTACATTCACATCACAACACAGGATTTTTCAAAGCACAAAACATCTAATGATTATTTCTGCTCCAAACTATATCATACAGAGGAGCGGCTGTTTGTGGCCACGTGCATCAAGGTCTTTTCAGAGATGAGATGGAGCCAAGCCGAGAGTTTTGTATCGCTGGCTGCTGCTTCAAAAGCATTTTCAACAATTTTTAAAAACAAGAAAAACGCTCTTGCCTCGGAAGACTTTGCCGAAGCGGAGAGAGACGGGGAGGAGAGACAGAGAATGAACTCAAGGTGAGAAACTGGAGTAGAATTGTCATGGGAGCGCACGATTATCTGAAGGGTGAGAGAGACATGCTGTAACAGGCATTTAAAGTAGATATTTGTTCAGGAGAGGCCACAGAAAGAAAAACAGCGCCCTTGAGAGAAAGAAAAAAACAGAGATGGGCAACGGATGGAGGGGGAGCGAGGGGAGGAGAGAGACACGGGTCGTGAGGGATCAGGGTAAATTGGAGGGTTTGGAGAAACAAGGGTCACGGGTTTGAGACCCTCAGCACTTAACAGAGGAGCTACAAAACAATGCAGACGAGAGAATGTCGAACGCAACGCTCGCCAGCGTAAATAAAAATACATTTCGCCTCACGAATTACAACAAAATACTGCTGGATGTGTCACCTTCAACTATTAAATGCAACCAATCCACAGCGTGTCTAAATAAGTGCTCAGCCTTATGTGCCAGGGTCACTAAACGGATCAATTTAATTTAAGAAATTAGGTGAATAAAATACATGAAAATGAAAGTAGTAAGGAAACATACAAATAAACAAAATGAATACAGCCACCAGCTAGATTTCTTTCTAAGACATCAGTTTCCTTCTTCAATGGKTTTCAGTGAAAATCACAACACAAATCAAAGTTTCGAGATCTCAATTTAAACTTGAATTTTTATTATTGAAAAGAAAGACAGAGTGAAAGAAAGAAAGAAATAGAGAACAACAGAGAGATAGAAAGAAACCATTTACTGTTAAAAGTTTCTGCCAACTCTCTTTCTTACCCCTTTAAGCATGAACCTCTTTCTGTCCTCCACTCTTGATTTTTTAATGCCTCTCTCTCTCTCTTACACACTCTATAGACCTGAGTTTCACCTCCTATGGACGAGTAATCAGAAAGACGTTCTATTAAGAGGCATTCTTGTCAAGCAGGTGCCAAAAGGTCATCCTGACAAGAGAGCAGGGTGGATTGCTCTCAATCACACACACACTCTCACACACACCCAAACACACACACTCACAAACACACACACACACTCTGGGCTCTGCTGTAATCTCTATCATCTAATGCAGGATTAGAAGTCATTGTGTAAGAATGATATTCTGATAGTCTCAGTGAACTGCATACTGATCCATTCCTGTAGGTTCTGCGGTCCAAGACTGCCAGATCTGCTGTTCAGTTTAACAGGACCAATGGGGCCTGTGACCATCAGAGCCCTTGAGCTGAGAGATGACACAGACATAATAATTAGCTAGGGATAATATCATATCTGCATACTTCTACAAAACGACACACTAATGCCAATGTGAGCTGTTTGTATCACAATGACAGGAAGGAAGTCTGAAATCTGTCGCAATTAGGATCGAACAATAAAATCACAAGTTTTAAGGTCACGATCGCAAATCGTCCGAGCGTCCGAGCAGCTACCACCCGGGGGCTCTCACGACCATTATTCACCCCAGCTCTGAAGTGCTCTCAGTAAAGAAAAGTGCCGTCTACACACGCATCCTCAGTCTCACGGCTGTGATGTGTTTTGTTGAAAAGTGTTTTGTAATCTTTTCTCTTTCAGCGTGTTGTTCATATGTGGGAGGAAAAAGAAGCAAGATGAATTCCTTTCTTCTCGCCACACACACACACAAACGCAACAGCGGCACACAGGCCCTCCGGTGTGAGTTTTGAATAGCAGTGTTCTAAATCAAACAAGAAATCGTAGCCTCTGTGGTCCGCGCTTCGACGCCTTCGCGGAGAACTCATAGATTACACGCTATTGGCATAAACGCTTGTGCCAAAACCGCTCTATTGGCATAATCAAGCAATACTATAGCCTAAATCTTAAATCTGAGCCCAGTGGACTGATCTATTTTACATTGGCAGCAAACAGACAAACATCAATACCAAGCCACAGCGTATGAATGACCCACTGATTCTATCTGATTCCTACGTCTCCAGTCTCATGGCAAAACTGCTCTCATTAATTCATACTCAATACGAATGTGTCAAGTTTACTGACATTAAACTCTCGTTAAATGGCTGATAAATGTCAGCATTGTAAAACCGAGAAATAGTTTTGAATTTAAAATCAATCAAAGATCCATAAGGTTATAGAACAATATTGGCTAATGCGAGACCAGGGACGAGCGGTGAGAGAGAGGAGCAATGCATTGTGGGTAATATGGTTGTGATGCTTACAAAAGCTGTCAGACGCAGGTCAAACGGTTTAACATTACAATGAAATTAGTTTTGTCTTTACAATCCTTGAATTATCGAAGACAGCAAGAAATGCAAGGCCAAGCAGGTTGTCAACTGATTGCGTGAGCTAAAGTAGCCTTCAGGAAGAAAGACCTAATTGTGTTATCCATTGACAAATTAAGGACATTTTGGACACATAAACAAAGGCCTTCAACAAATTGCTAATTATAAGGATTTGTCATTATTTAATGGCTTTCAAGTATCCTTCAGAGCACCAAGCTAACAATGTTCCTATAGCTCAACATTGTGTGTTAGCAGTGCTGGGTTTGAGAAAACTATAAGTCACTTTGAATAGTTATCTGCCAAATACATAAATAAATGTAAATGCAAGGATAACATTCTCAAAAATGTTAACAAAAATGTGCTTGTAGTGTATTTTTATTATTTTTATCAAAATTATATTAAAAACATTATTCTTAAATCTGTGCTAGTAGGATGTTTTAAAAAAACATTCTCCTTTTAAAAATTCTATAATGTTCTTACAGTCATGCAATTCACACTAATGTGATGTTAAACGAATGTCACTAGAACGTTGTGACATTCAGGCATTTAAAATGATGTTTTGTATGTCTCTAGAACAGTCAAACTTACACTTCTAATCTTTTCTATACTAATGAAAACATTAGGCAAGCATTCTTATGGCCTGAAACTGTTAGCTGGGATACCGCTCTACTGCTCTGTAAATGGCATTATAAAGCAGACCTCCGGTGAAGTGTGTTCCTCAGGATCTGGGAACGCTGGAGACAGGTGGAGCTGGATGGACAAAAGACTCCTCAGTGCTTCAGGGGCATGAGGGATTAACACAAGAGGCCTCCGTCTGAAGAGAGAACTGTTCCTGTGAAAGACTATGTTAATGTGAGAGGTTAAATGCGCAGTTGATGACAGAAAGCACTTGACTTCTGAACCCCGCAACGGTTTGGCCCTCACGCCGCACCACAATTCGCTATTCATTGGTTGAAGCTCTCTTGTCTGTCAAAAGTTCTGCTCTGTGAGATTGGGTGGATTAATCGCATGCAGATTAGGCTTAATTAACATTTAAATGCTTGTAAGAACGTCCTGTTTTAGGAGAGATTGGAGAGGCCTGGTTTATGCTAATTCAGAGTGTTGAGAGAGTCTAGGACCTTTGGCTTTGAGAAGGGATTAACGGACACCTGATTATGACCAATGAAAGGTCAATTGGAGCTTTGATGAATGGCAGACATTGCTATGCATTTATATTCAGTACCCCAGTTTAAAACTTTCACTGAAACTGTTGGAGAACTTGCCACAGAACTTCTTCATTTGAGTACAAAACTCTAAGTAACTATTTGAGCAAAAAAAAACACAAGATATAAACAAGCCTATGTGCATCCATGCACAAAAACGCCTGTTTCACGCTATACGCATTAGCAGAGCATTTCGGCACCTATAATAAAAGTGTTTACTTAGCATTGTGAAGCAGATCATAGCCAAAGCACAGCAGTATCAAATCTTTTTTGTTGTCAAAGCAGTTTTTGCTGTGTTAATGTACTATGAGTTACCCCACAAAATAAGCGATTGCACTACATTCAATATAACAACATAAAAATATAATAACAGCACAAAAATGTGCAAAAAATGGCAAAAGAGGCAAAATAAAGTAACTGTTCAAAATGTGTTGTTCACATTTGGTGTAGACTGTAAGACCTGTTTATCAAAGTTACATTTTATGCATTCATGAAGCAAAAACTAAAACCAATAAAAAAATCTTACATGCCAGCATTGAAACACCTAAACTATTATGATATTCATAATGTATGTTAAAAATACTCAATTCAAAAATGCACCAAAAAGTGTAAATATGTCTTCTACTCTGTTCTTGTTCTGCGATTTGACTTCTGCTGGAACAGAGAAACAGGCCTAAAGTCTATAGGCACAATTTTTAAAGCATGAAATCACACAATTCTGAAGAACCGGCTCACACAGATGGGCTGCGATCCGCCGTCCACATTTCCACCATGAAACAAACTACATGGTCCACTCATTAAAAGCCCTTAAATTGAATCGCTTCTCACTGCAACACAACCCTATTGCATCACTGTCCAATCGACCGGCTGTGTTTGGAGATGTATGAGGAGCTGTATGGATTTTAATGAACGTGTTGCGCTAGCCTTCAAACGCGCTAACAGCACAGAATGGCGGGAGCAACAGCGCCCTGAGTGACACTTCAGTTCAATCACATATAATCTCCATGTGTATAAAGAAGGGAATAAAAGAGAAAGAGAGAGAGAGATTTAAAGAGGAAGAAAGACAGACAGTGAGACTACCAAAAAGAGTCTCTCACTCAGCGTGAGTGAGAGAGAGAGACCATCCAGCTAAAAACGTATGCTTAGGAACGTTTTTGTAATGTCTCCCTTCAAAACATGTTTTAAACCATTTTCTGTATTTATTTTACATCAGATTAACATCATGACTAGATTAAAAGAACATTATTCAAACTATTTTTCACATTCTGTAACATTAAACTGTTCCACTAACAATATAATAATGTTTTTGATATTAGTACAAATGTTTTTTTACCTTTTTATCATGTTACTGCAAGAAAGATTTAACATTCTTTGAAAGTTCTGTCAAAGTTATCTAGCCAATGTTTAGAGAACATTCCCTGTTAGCTGGGTATTCAGCCTCATAAACAGCTTCTCCACAAATCTCTTAGCGTTTCAGACGAGGACAAATGCACCAATTGAAAAAGATCTATTTCCAAAGCAGCGAAAGATCAAAAACTTGCTTTCCAATGCTCTGCAACTGAACACTGTGGCCTGCAGAACTGAACCTTTTGATCAACAAATGTTCAGTTTGCGTGTTAAAAACCTCCTTTTTGACCTCATGCAAATCGAGAGTTTCCTTTCCTTTCTCTGATGACCCTAAATACATTTCAATTCATTATGAAAGAACTTGGTTTCCCTTCTCCACTTCCATCCAGCGCTCTCTATCTCTCCGAGTCCTTCAATAATTAACACTGCTGCTAACTCAGTCGTCTCACAAAGCTGTGAATAATAGGAGACATTTGCATTCCCTTTCATAAGGTGCTCACACACACAAGCGTGTTCACTCAGGAGAACCGAAGGTTGATTAATTCAGCAGGCCTGAGTGTCTTGAGCAGATGCTACGGTGGCTAACGAAGTCAGACTCATTCATATGGAAGACGAGACAGCTAGAAAAGAACAGGAGAAGTGCTCCACTTTACAGAGATCCTCGTTCTTTCCCAATTTCCTCCCAGCGTTCCCCATTAACTACAAGAAAAGGTAAATTGGAGGTATTTGACTTCCCGGACAAAAAAATTAAAAGAACGACGGGAAAAACGTTAAAGGTTTATACGCTCAAAGAACACAAAGCGGAGGAACGCGAGACGCGTGGAGTCGAAACGATCCCTCTTGTGAATCTTTTATGCTGAAATGTTTTAAGCAAATTTTTGCAACACGATTGAGTTGAAATCTGCCCGTGAATCATATTATGATCATTTTTTCACACATTTGCAGTTCACAAATGCAGAAAGCTAACAGCAAACTTTATATACGATCCTGCAGTCTCATTAGCATGTATGCGCTACGTTTGATGTCTGAAGAAGTTCAGTTAAAAAGGCTGGTTGTAACCTTTAAATCAGCAACAAGAAAAGTATCTTAATAATGACCATTTTTATTTGTGTTATGATTGTAGGATCAAAATGTCCTCAAGTGCAAGTTTAATGCTGCAATCTGTAAAAAAAAAATAAATCAGTTTTTAAACAAGGACATGACAAATCAGTTTTCAAAAAGTCCTGCTATTTTCCAATAGTAAGTTATAGGATTTGTAATTTGAGCTGGGAAATGTCAATTTGGTTTCATGTGACTTCAACATATTTAACATGTAGAATAGTGCAATTCTATGTTTCAAACAGAGATGGCGACAGAGCAGCAAAACTTACAGATTGCACCTGTAATGTGCAGTCAGTGACCTGTTCTACCCACTTACACTCTGCTTCCAGATGCTCATTGTTCTCAATGTTAGCGCAAGGGCTCGCTCGGACGCTAGCTTTTGTGCATCAACAAGGATGTCAGAGAGAATGTGGGCTGCCTGCGCTACGTTGTCAATCGTTGCCAAAGCCCTATGATGTATATTTTGTGATCTGATGCAACACACCACTAAAGTCCCTCAGCCTGCCCGACTTCTACCCAAGACCTCATCAGGCTCGTATTGTACAATCTGACAAGCAAAAATCGCAAAGAACAGATAAAAAGAACGGCACAGTGTGTGCCCAGCTTCAAACCCACCCGGCATATCAAACACCCTGAAGTTCTTAAAACGACTCCCTCTTTAAAACCATAAAGTACAGAAATGACACGCCCACGCTTTCCATCAAGAACGCGGGAATTTTTATGGCAAGTCAGGTGACAAATGAAACATTATTTTCACTATTTTAGTGTCAGGGCAAGCGAGAATTTTTTCTCCTAGAACCTATAACTAGTGCCATGATCGGCTTATAAATCAATCAAAAACCAGCACAGGGCATTTATGACAGGCGATTCGGCACGCGCTATATCACGTGTCGGGAGAAGAAATACACGATGTGTCCGTGCGGGAGATATGTAGCCGTACGGAGCGCAAGACTCCACTTGGACTCAGCAGCTGCTCCTCTGGCTGACAGAAAGCATAAGTCACAGGGTTTGACTGACTCGACGGCAGCACAGATTACATTTGAAAGGGTGGAGAAGATGACTCAACTGTCAGCGCTTCAATCTGCACACGCAGGGATAATTTGTTCACAGAATTTAAGAGAGGTCCCAGTGAGAGGTGGGACTGGTTCTAATGCACCTGAGAGACACCTAGCAGCTAATAGGGAAGATTCTTGGAATGTTGGGGAACGTTCTATAAATATTCTCTCAAAGTTATTAAAACGCTCTTGCAATAACGGTAGCAACAGTATAATGTATATAGTATATCTATATGTATAGATAGATGATTGATAGATAGATAGATAGATAGATAGATAGATAGACAGATAATGGTAGAAAAAAGGTTAAAGGTTATTTTAAAGTTTTAAAAATGTTCTAAAAATCCAGTTTTATACAAATACATGCATACACAAATATAGATATAAATAACATTAATACAATGTATTAAAAAACTGGATTTTTAGAACATTTTTAAAATGCTTTTTTTGCTTCCTTTAAAGAAACATGAGTAAATAAAATGATCAAATACTTTAATGATACATAAATATACACAGCCCACTTTACTTAGTGATTGCTATCAGTATACAAAGAGACTTTTAACCAGCATAACAAAAATGTTTTTGGAAAACACACGTATCCTGCTTTAAATACACATTTATGTTTGGACAAAATGTTGTGAATTCACTGAGCTACCCAACAGGATAAAAATAGAAACCGTGTGACAAACAGCAAATAAAGAATAAACTCCAGCTAACGTAAAACAGACAGAATTTATGGTTAGAGTCTTACTGAAACCTCTCAACAAAACCTTCCTATATTAATCCCAAAGGATAAACCTGATGACAATATGGCACAAGTGTTAAGTATGTATAATTAGGAGTACAAGTCTACCACTGTGTCTGATGGCAGTTTACAGCAGATGGTACGCAGACATACCTATAACACTGTATGTACTCAACAGACACAATCTGTCTCAGAAACAGGTGTTTTCCATCTCCTTGCTTCTTTTTTACAAAGCGACAGCCTTAGCAAACTAGCTGTCTCCTCACACGCTTCATTCTGCTGTTTCACTCTCGTGAGCTGTTTGTTTATTTCAGGCTACCTCATGCTGACCCAAGAGAGGTGTTAGCAAATTTCCACGCCCCCCCACCCCGTCTGTTTTTTTGTGCGTTTTTTCCCCCTCGCGTTTTTGTATTAACGAATTTGCTAGAGGGGGAAACAGTTGGCAGGAGAACAAACAAATTTGTCCGTGACTCTCGTTTTTACCATCGCTCTCTCTCTCTTTTTGCAGCCCAGGTGTTGCCGTGGCGATGATGGCAGCCATTGTCTGACACGGTGAACTATGTTATTGCATCTACACACTCTAACATCCCCGATCAGACAGACACACACGCTCGCTCATGCACGCACACGCGCGCCAATCCGCTGTATAAATGTCCTCTGCGTTTCATCATCAAAGCAGCGTGTGGCCGGCGGTTTGAGGAGCAGAATATGAAACGGATAAAACAAATCGTTTGATGTTGGAGAGACAGGCATGCCGTCAGAAGGTACTTAAGCTCTTCCTCCCAACGGAGGGCGCAAATTCCTCTCTTTCTCTCCTCATTAAGCTGCCTTTTTCTTCGCGCGCCTTTTGTTCCCCCCGTCAGGGCCGTTACAGAAAGCTTGCATCATTGTTTATGATGCTTCATTGTCAGGAGATTAATAAAATAATAAATATTGACTCATTTAATCATCCTGTCAGAGTATGAGGAGCGCGATCTTTGTGCGCGTCAGCGCTCCTGCATTTCAAATCGAATTGTTGCCTGAGGAAACCTGTTACTGATAGCACTTCTGTGCCCACATAGGTTTTCATAAATCTCTCTATAGAGCAAAAAAAACATGCTTGGACATCTGGTGATACATGCTAGCTGATTTAGAGCACCGGCCAGCTTGCTTGCTGTTGTAAAAAATTGTTTATCCTGATACTATGTGTTAGTTTATATGGTTTGGGCTGTTTCCTGTCTATATAATAACCATTGGTTTGACTAATGGACTTGCTAAACTTAGCAACATGCATTGCATTATGTCACTTCCTGTTTTAAGTTGCTGCTAGTGCCCTCACGCTAAAGCCACAATTTATGATCTCAATGAGAACACACAGAGCCAGGAGACACAGCCTTCCACCAAAACTTTATCCACCTGTGTCACTGGTTAGAAAAGTAACAAGTTTACATCACCTGATGCTGTATTTCCTAGTATTTCGTTTGTTGTATTTCTGCGCTGTCAATTATATTATCATTCAAATTCAAGTTCTGGCGCACATCAACAGCTCATACAGCTGTGAAGTCAAGCTGCCTTTTAAGTGTAAATATATCAGAACGACCTTTGTTTATTCAGAAATATGAATATGCGTTCATATATTTTGAAGATGAAAGGGGCGATATCTAACACGTTTGTCCGACCGCGTCCCTTTGAGTCTTTGATTTGCGTCTGGGAATATTTTTTTGAAGGTATTCTTATGTTAACCTTAAAACACACGTATTTCCATGTGATTGATCACACGACGATATGACACAGATGAAAGGTGTTCGCGCTTCGCGACTAAGGGCAAAGCGAGCGTAAACAAGGTGATTCTATTGCCGCTGGCTATTTTCTTTCATTGTTTTGATTCTTGCGAAGCACTTGATCTCAGTCTTTCATCCGTTTACTTTGTTAACGGATGTAGAACTCGTGTTAGATCCGCAGACTAAACAACAGCATGTCTCCGAATGCGTCTGCCTTAAACGACTCAAAAGTAAATTACAGCTGAAACCACATACCACTTCAACAGATGGCAAGGTGTCTGGAGACACTGGGGACGTCTTCTGCGCTCAAAAGAATAAGGAAACATTTTACAGGCAATTGAATATCTTAAAATATATACCCACGTGTCACCGAGTGTCGAGACTCATGAGTGCTGTGATTACAAACACGATGTATGGTAACATCACACGTAATTGGCTGCTTAATGATGAGACATCAGACTCGCCCGCTTGTGATGAACAAGTTCTGCACAGAACTCATCACGGTCATCACCGTGCCAAGTGCATGCTGGGTAAGTTTAGTTCTCATCTAAAATGTGAGCTTGTTAACTCAAAGCACTTTCTTTGTATAGATTGCGCATTTTAATTATAGAATTTTAATTATGGCTCTGAGAAAATATATGCAACTAAAGCGGATGCCATACAGATTAGGTATACCGGTTTCTCATCTTAGCATCGAATGAAAGCTGAATTTTAAACATATCCACTTAAAAACTTTTTAGGTTAAAATTAAAAAAGGGCAAAAAAAGTTGTTGAGCAAATGTATGACAGTTTTGTGTTTAATACTCCTCATCTCCTCATCATCCATATCTCAACTCATGGTGGTAAGTTTCTAAAATAAATTTAAGATGTAGAGTCAGAATCTGTGTGGGAAATGTCCATCTGTAATCATCTGTACAGAAAAACAGAAAAAAAGAAGATCACAAACTTGTTGTCTACATAAACTCTACAAGTAACCTGCAAATCAATGTTGCAAACAGAGATGGCAGTAGAGAGGCAAAAAGTTACAGCTTGCAGCTTTAATCATAAACAATTTGACTCCACACCAAACCAGGGCTGCCTACACTTATTTTCATTTGCCTTTTTAAAGGAGCCTAATAACACAATTATGATGTCATCGATTCATCAGCCCACACCGTGCCCCAACACAGCCATAAATTTCGACGCCCATCTGCAGAAGAGGATTGTGGGTGAACAACGGAACACACCAGAGTGTTTTCCTTCGACCTCTAAATGGAAGGATGAAACAAATCGCTTGCATGTCAACTGAGCAAGAGAGTTAATAATTCATTTGTCTGGGTGGGTGTGTTGGGTGTGGAGATGGAGAGAGAGAGGGAGAGCGAGAGAGATTCTTTGAAGAAGAGGTACAGATGGTCATCAGATGGGGCTGAGATTTTGAGTGTGGCGTGTTGCTTTGACATCACCTGGGTGCACACACACCATATGCCACTAGACCTGACAGCCTGCCACACACATACACACACACACACACGCACCTGTTTGTGAACTCACTCATGTTTAACACCTCTCCTTTTGCATGCTAACCCGGTCTGAAACGAGAGCCTAACACCACCACAACATTTCTTCTTAACAACCATTGATCTGCTGTTATTCTGGGTTTAAATGTTGCTTTTTGGTTTCACAACATTGCCTGTTGGTTTCAGTTTGGTTACGGCTCAATACAACACGAGTTTAAAACCACACTTAAAACATTTTCTTTGAACAGGCTGCAATATTAATGCAACAAATGAAACATTATAAATATATAGTTCAATAACATCGCACACATGTTTGAAGCTGTTAGCATGTCCCCTGTGGTGTTTTATAAACCTCATTACCACATTCAACCTGGTCCTACATTTCATCATTACACAGAAAGGAAGAGAGAGATCAGGAGCCAATATATATTCAAGTTTTTTCTCTCATAACTAATTCACCATTCTGAACCCATTCAAATATAAATAAGCTTATTTTAAACAGGTCCAGATCAAATCTCTTTACATTTCTGAGAACAGGATTTGGAAGATAATCTAATACTACACTAGTACTGACAGCAAACAGAACCAAACTAGTCAAAACACTTTACAATAGGCTTCTATTTGTCAACATTAATTAATGCATTTAGTATCAAACTAACAATGAACAACAGTTTTTAATGGCATTTAATTAGGTTGATTTAATGCACTATTGTTAATTAATGCATTTATGTTCACAATTTAATCCACAATTCATACAAGTGAAGAGTAAAAACTGTATTAGAATATGCACAAATGAACAATATCAGGGAATGACAACTGCTGTAAAAGTATTCATTGTTATCTAATGTTCACTGCTGCATTAACTAATGTTAATGAATTCAACCTTATTATGAAGTGTTACCAAAATATTTATCATAGCGAACAATTAAAGGGCGAGAAGCGCTGAACCTCAGGGTAGACGTTCCAGTTTTACAGAAATCTGCAGAACTTTCCATACGGTTCTACGGGCCAAGATCAGGTGGGAGACATGATTTATGCTAACCTGAACAACTGGCACGCTGCCGGTACAATTTTGTGTACAATTATGGACAAAAGCTGGTCTGTGTGAGCACAGGTACTAAATATTAATGTGTGCCCTCTGATGCCGAAATAAAACTTTATTTCAGGAGTTTTAGTTGGAAAAGTTGATGCTCTCAGACGGCTTCATGTATGCAGTCAGCAGGGTGTGAAAGCATTAATGAGAAATCTTACATACACACAAACAATCATGTGAGCACAGATGAGCACACACACACACACACACACACACACACACACACACAAACAAACAGACACACACATATACAGGAAAAAGGTTATTGATGACAGAGCCTGCGAAAGATAAGCATCATTACCCTAGTGCACAAGAGAGAGTGAGTGAGGGAGACAGAGAGAAAGAGGGAGAGAGACAGAGAGAGAGAGAGCAATTCTCTGAGCGTTTCTGGAAATCATGAGTAACATATTCTTTATTAAAATTGCAAGGACAAACATAGCAAACACATTTACAACACCAGTAGCATATATCACACAGCCAGCTACACTTAAATGGTCATAATTTCTGTAAAATAAACGGCCTGTGTGGAACTTTTTGGGACAACTTTCCTGGTTGTTTCTAATCTGTTGCTAAGTGGTTTCCAGGGGGTTGTTAGGGTGTCAGGATTGGTTTCTATGGTCTCAAACTGACCCATTTAAGGGAAAAAAAGAAGATACATGTAATAATCTGGACCTGGGATATGACTGGTGGCCCTGCGTTAATGCAAAAATATTTTGCACTCGTTTTTTTATTGTCCACCAATGAGTAATAGCACGCCCTGTCCTCAAAAAGCTGTACGATTTGGGCCATCATTTACGGCTGTGGCACCAACAGCGCTGAGTTATGCTCCAAAGTTTAATACCACTGTAAGTGTGAACAATAGTTACAGTAATGCTGGCCTTAGCAAATGCCATTAATGATCTCAAACAGACACCCGGGCGCTACTACGCCTGTTTCCTCCTGGGAGAAACAAACAATAGAAGTCAATACCAGTTCCTGACATCTCAGGCTTTAAAACAATGACCTGACAGGTGAGCCCCTATCCATGGGCAAACAGTGAAGATTTCACGTGCGTGCGTTTGTAGTCGCCTCAGAGACAAACGCTGAGCGTGCACCGATCACAAGATATGAATTGTGTGGCACAAAACGGAGAGAGGTAATAAATAATAGCCAAACTGAATAAAACAGGAAGTAAAATTCGCGAAAAGGCGAATCAACATAAAAAAAAAAAGAATCGCTACGTGACCATGTGATGAATAAACTAGCAATGATAAAAACCGTCTCCGTCTCAGCAGTGAAGAAAGGAGGGGGGAATGATTTTCTGTTAAATAGGAAGTTGCAGTGTATCTGATGTGTCCATCCAGCAGCTACACGCGAGAACAGCGGATCACTCATCGGCTCGAGTTTAGCCTCACGTTCTCTGATATATGAAGAGCCGTTTCTTTTGACATCTCCAGTAAATCTGCAGCTAGAAGTTCCGTTCTGACACACTAAAGCCACAGTGGCATTTTATGATGACAACAGAATATTAAATTTATGTCTCCCTCCCTCCCGCTGTCGTCTCTGCACCTCCTCGACTCATTTGCCTGTGTGGAGGAGGTTCATTTCACTGCAGTTATCAAGTTGTCCTGAAGTTAAATGGATGCTAGAAATTGGCGTTTGGAAATTGGTGGCTGTTGGGCTTGGACGTTAGCATCAATGGTCTAAGTAGATATTATGTAGCCATACAGCGAGGCGCTGTAGCGGTGCAGATTTTTATATAATTCAATTTGATCGTATTGCCATTGCGTTGTGTACGTTTACTTGTGATAAAATCACTACTGCCTACTATGGTTTATAGAACTGAATTTGCTTGTATTTTGGCTCATAGCTGTGCTATATTTATGAAAGTAGATGGACAGACAAGACAAAAATAATGGAAGCCCAAAGTAAATCCGAACCCCCGGGGCCACATGAGCACCAAGGCCCAACCTGTTGGAGCAGTTGTTTACCACTAAGCCACAGCCCTGACTGCATTTACTGCTTTAATCTGCTCTTCAACACCTCTTCACATAACCTTTGCCTGTTTTCTTTTAATTAATTTAATTTGCAGTTCATACAATCCCTTCGTATTGTATTTGATCAGCATAATCCAGGTTAAATCTACGATTCTGTCCTCACTCATATCCCATCACCTATCCTTTAACAATGTGGGTGTATTATACGGCATGAATGGTGAAAGCTGTTAGAATTTAATTGAAATTTAATTGATTTATCAAGCTCATAATCTCATTAAATGCCACTAAATCTCAGTTTATTAACAGCAGAGGCGTTACATGCCTCCGGTGTGTGTGGAATTAGGAGCCTGAATTATGAGGCGTTTAAACGCGGGGTATCCGAGTTAGCATAGTTATAATAGATGACACCTCTCTGTGGAAATCTCTACAGCTGCAGAGGAGCAACATGATGGAACACGACGAATGGAACGAAAATGAGAAACAGAAACACCTCCAGTTGTGGAAAAAGAAGGAAAAGGAAAAAGGAAACTCTTATTTACTGTGAAAAGTTTTCTTCAACCTGTATTGATTGGTTTCAGGATCACCTGTTAAGCTGATAATAATTGAAAAGCTTGCTGTTTTCTGCTGAAATGATGGAGAGAAAGGGGGAGAGAGACAGAGGGGGAGCGAGAGAGAAAAAAAGAGGGGAATGTTTGATCCAGGGCTGTTCACCAGACCTAAGAAATGAGCCTTCAGAGTCGACGGGACTGACTGGTATGCGTGTACAGACACACACAGACACACACACAAAACAGGCCATTTCAGACATAAAGCAATAGAAAGATAACAAAATCCAGCCTTTGCACAAACAGTTTATGGTCCTGCAACTAACACAGATATATAAGATATTTAAAAATCTCTAAATTCTGTATATTTGGAGAATTATGATTTCTGTCAGGATGTGAACAGACATTCATCAAGTGCCTTTCTAACGTTAACAGACAATTTGACCCAAACCAAAGCTTTTGATGAGCAACAAGAGAGTTCTACCGGTTATCTGCACTTATGTACGATTTCATACAATGTCCCTCCATACAGAGATTGTCTGTCTTGCAGTGAGATGGTGCTAACCTGAAAAAAGAGTGACCTGAAAAAAGACTCCTCCATATTCAAGGAAGAAAGGATTTGATTTGCATCGCTACAGATTCACATTCTGTCTTTCCCCAAGCACACACTCGCAGGCTCACGTGCACACTCCGTGAAATCATCATATCTGAGCCGACAACTCCAGAATATGATGAATTCAGGATCAATTCCGATGACGTCAATAAACTCTCTCCTTATATTTCTCTCTCTCTTCTTACTGTATGGATTATTTTAGTCTTCTGACGTCACAGACTGTTGATTTAATCTGAATTGAACCTTTCAGCAAGTACAGTAGCTATTACTACAGTACGTTTACATACAAACAGGAAATGCCCACATGCTGACAGAGACGTAAACATACATCCACACCTGTTAGGAGCCAATCCTTAGCACGAGGTTGTTAACAGAATAATTACACACATTGAACGTAAACAACCTACGCCTTAAAGGTACAGCACTTTATTTCTGTGCCACCGAAGTGGCATGAACCAAAGTCTTGATTAGATTTATATATCTGCAGACAGAGCTTTGTTATTCATGACAGAGCTCTAAGAGTCAACATGCAATGCTAAAATTCTTTGTGTGAACGCTAGAAGTAAAATGGCCACGAGACTGAATGTGTGTGTCGTACTTTGTGTAAAGCTCACTAAAAATGCTTTAGGCTTTGACAGACAGAGAATTTGCCCTGGTCTATGAGCCTGACTAGTGGCCATCAGTCATGTGGACTAAGACTTACACACCGAGAGGGAGAAAGAGAGAGAGGGAGGGAGTGTGACCTTGGTGACAGCAGTAAATTTGGACAGGAATGTCAACAGCCATAAGACATATTGGTGTCACGCCAGTGTGCCCATAAGTTTACCTCTGCCAATTACACGGCGGCTATAAGATCACAGCAGCCAATCAGAGAGCTTGACCCCTACTTAAATCATCACTGCTAAAAACTGTTTTACCCACATCGATGGATGAAGGATTCTGCGCTGGACAGGAAGTATATGCTTCACTAACCTCTTTCTGAACTGACCCTATGTCTGTTCAGTGTGTGAGACCATTGTGTGTGAAATCTGAAAGACCCTGGATCTTAACAACATGCCACTGTGTTCAAGAGCTTCTTCTACAAGTTTGTAAGGTATCTCCTCAGGTTCCTGGAAGCCTGGACCATAGGTGTGGGGCAGTGTGTGATCTTTGATGGTTTGATGGTCGGTGTGTGTGTGTGTGTGTGTCTGAGACAAAGACATTAGATCGATGAAGCTCTGAGATCTTCAACGCATTGAAATCCAAACCCACCGCCATGAGCACTCTGTGTCAAACGTCTTTCATTCACTCCTCCACACGTCCTTTCCTCTCGTCTCTCTGCTCTCACCATCCAGATGTCTCTGAAGGATTGCTTTCATTTAATTCTCTGCTGCAGTAGTTCTGAGCTTGAGTTTAGAAGGATGGGATAACTGTTAGAACAGATCAATACGGCCTGGCACCAACATCAGCTCAGTGGAGACACACACACACACACACACGCCTCACAAGCATAGACACAAACCTTCATCAATACTGGAGCATCTAATTCAGAACAGCAGCTTCGCAGCTCCGATCACTAATTATGGGCTGCCCCTTGCCCTCCTTCTTTCTACACCTCTCTACCTCACTTTCTCTCTCTACCTCATCCAACATTCATTTATTATGTTGGTTATATAAAAACCAAGTCAAATATACCTCTCTTGCTCCGTCAGTTAACCTACACAAGAATCTAAACTATAATGTATAAAATGTGGGCAAATTGTTTTACCCAAGACTCAATGCTAAACATTTTTAACTGAATATATGGCATTTGTATCGCAAACCTGCGTAAGACAAAACAATAACAGTGCCAATGGTGTAAACATGCTGTATTATCAAATGAAGTTCAGTAAAGTGTAAAACAGTTAAGTTACTAGAGAAAAATCAATTAAGAGTTATTAAAAGACATACAAATGGGAAATTCAAATAAAGAACAATAACTCCACATTTGTCTGCATGTAGTCTGAGGTAGAATATATTTATAAGTAGATTACATTTCTATAAAGATGTAAACAATTAATAACAGAAAAACATTTATACTGACAATAAAACTAATTTAACAGCTCATAAGAGACTATTCTTCTACGGCAGACAGTTTGTGTGGCACTGATGTCATGTTATGGCATCGATCAGGCAACACACTCCCCCCAGTTAAACACACACCTCCAAAACTAGCTCCATTTTTCCCTCTTTAATTCCCATCTCAGAGAGAAACAGGGCATCATTTACACACATGCAGCAAACAGCGTGTGTGTGGGAGGGGAAGTCAAACAGCCAAATGACTTCATCAATACAACCGATGGGCACGGGGAAACCGAGAAGCCCATCAACCATAAACGCAACACACATCCCCTATTTATAACCCACAACACACACTACAAGCGACACGCTAACCGCCGTGACTCGTATCGCCTTTCTGAGTGGCTTTTGAGTGACAAGCCAAAGAAGCGCCTCATATCTCCCAACACACAGAGAGATCAACCGCACTTAATGTAAAGTGTGTGTGCCTTATCCCTTCTGGTCGGATTTTTTTACAAGGGCTTCCCTCCCTCCCACTCGCATGAGGTTGTTTTCTGTCGAGTGGCAGGTCTTCTGAGAAATAAAGGGGGACGGACGTTCGGAACATGAGCGCTAATGGAATCGCGAGGTCAAGTTGTATGAGCGAGCTGAACAAACACATGCAGTCCCCCTGACAGCTGCGAAATGACTGCGTTTCAGTCCGGGCATCTGTCTAACAGAGCGAACGAATTTGATAGAGCATTTGCTCTCAGAGACGATGAAAGCTGAAAACCTGAACGTCTGGGACGGCGAGTTCATCGGGGATGAGCAGACATACAGATGACAGCGTCGCTAACAGTTTGTAGAGTGGCTATCACATCACGCACTAAACGCAACAGCAAATGTCCCCCTTTGTTTAGTGGCATTGTTTTTCTACTCTGTTTAATCTCTGTTACCAGTGTTTCCACTCTAAAACCAGCTTTACTGTAGGTCTAAACATAAATAAAAAGGGTTTGGATCAGAGTTTGCTCTTTCATGTATTATCTCAGACGTTTCTCTTTAATTTTTTTCCTGGCAATTCTCAGCACAGTTTGAGACACTGATGAGGTCCCTCTGAAATGTGAGATTACTTGAGTCTTTTTCTCATCATTGTGCTCCACCAAACCAAACCCTTTAATTCTGTGTGTGTTGCTTTAATCAGTGACAGTTCTTGTATATTGTCAAAAGTCTGTGAGATAAAGTGAGAAAAGATCATTTAAAAACATTTCCAGTCCTGTCATTTCCAGCAGGTGTACAGTAATTACACTGTGAAACGTAACGCAGTGAATTACCTGCTACCTAAGTGAAATTCCATTGCAATCAACAAAAAAATTCAACTTTTCTCTTCCCAAAGATCCCAGAATCTCTCGTCTCCATGGGAACAATCAAAAGCTACCCACCTTTCCCCTTTCACATACTCTTCCTATTTTTTTCTTTACTATGGTATTACACAGACTCACAGTGTAGACCTTCCTCTTTTTTCCTGTCCCATCCTCTTCGTTTTTTTTCTTGATTTAATGATCTGACCAATTAGGACTGTAGTATCTCATGGATGCTTGGCAGGGTCGTAATTGGAGGAGCTCCGAGTTTCTTTTTAATCATTAGCTTTAAGAAACTGTCTGTGCATTCACAATTAATCCTTTCAGAGAGAAAGAGAGCAGCAGAGGTAGAAAGGGAGAGGTCGGCCGGCACTACATGCACTGAATGTATTTCACAGCGGGGTCTCCAGTGGTCATGTAGCAGAGTCCATACTAAGGTACTCGCTTGTGCTGGTTTAAATGTAGGACATTACTGCCACCTACTGCCAAGGAGAGGAACTGTGCACTGGAAACACTCTTCAGTGGAAAGAGATCAAGTGGCTACGAAAAGAACTAAGCACCTTTATCACATGCAGTACTAAAAGTAGTGAGTCATTTTACAAGAATGAATTTAATTACCAACAGATGACAAATGCGATGAAGAGTTATTATAATGTCATGCTAATGACATCGTAGAGGCATATAAAGCCTGTCTAAAGCTTGTAATTGTATATTTCTGAAAGCAGGAACATGTGGTACGAAAGCTCCGAGCTCCGAGTAATTAGGCCGTACGATGCATTGATAGCCTCATCCGTACCTTAACCGCACACTGACAGAATTCAGATACACTTCCTCCACCAAAATTATGCTGGTGCTAAAGTCTGGTGCACTTATCCTGCACTGCCGCTTCCCGACACTGAACCAGATCTTATTCACTGCGGAACCTTGGAATTATGGGTAATTGTTCCATATGGAACGGCACCAGACAAACTTATTTAATCACAGCTAAATATGAAAGAATAATGTGGACCTCCTGAGAAACACTTCATTTGCGTGCATGATATTTAAATGTTATTAAATGCTGCAATGTGTAGGGTACTCAACAACTAAACAAGCACATAATTGCAAGGGTTGTCATCCTGCTACAATTTCTTATGAGAAATAAAATAAATATAAATGAGACCGGTGTTGGCATACAGTAAGAACATACCTGCTGTAAAATGTACTATGGATAGCATAGTTTAAACAGCAGATGTTCAAACAATAGGAAGAATTTGATGAGCAATGCTTAAGCTCAAAATGTGCAAGTAAATATGAGCACAGTTTGAGGCATCAATGAGATCTCTTCTAAAACTCTGAAGGAGATATGGGAGGTTAATATGGGCTGTAAAGTAAAGCATTTGATAATATATATATATATATATACATATGTGGGGTATGAGGGTATATATAATAGGGTAGTTTTAAGTTGCTATCCCAATGTCTCACAACAAACACATCCTCATACCCTGAAGCAACAGGACATTGGACATCTCACTCATTAAAGTCCAGCAGATCTATCACATCATCTCACAGGAATAGTTACTGTCTGACACTGGAGAAGGTGAAGGGTCCAAAGAGTTCTGAAGCACAAGAGTGAGATCACACCAACCAACATGTGTCTCTCAGAACCCTCAACCATCTAAACCCACAAATAATAGAGCAGGACCACAAATGAACCAATAATTGTTTAGAACGAGGGGAGCTAAATATAACATATGTTTCATGTTCATAGGCTCAGCTTTACTATCCTAAGCAGCTAGTTGGAGATCACTGGGGAGATGCTAGTAACTATTAAATTGAAACCATCAAACCATGAAAACACGGTCCCTTGGCTTTTACTGAGATCTGGTCTGTGTAGTTTATGAGACCATAGAATGTCCCATTTATCACTTTCTGCGTAGCGCTACTCAACAGACACAATATTATGTCAACAAAGAACATAACTGGTGGAGGACAGCAAGAACTGGCATTTGGGGCAGGGCAACAAACAAACAGCTGATCACATGACAGGAAGAATCGTTCATTTCTTACACCTCACAACTTCATCCACGCTAAGCATCACACCAGGATCTCATACTCTGCCAGAAACAGCACGCCTGTGTTTACACGCTTTTACAGTTGGTTTTTCGTTTCGGGCTGTTTTTCGTAGACGCAATCTTTGCTAACGATCCACACGGAAAATCATTCCAGCACAAAAGAAATGACAAGCCCCTGGCACTTCGCAAAAAACAAAACCATTTGTACTAAATGCATTCTGAAAGCCACATTCATTATTTTCTGCCCCTATTTGACTTGCAAATGAGCTTCCAGTCCAAATCCAAAATGGCCATATCATTATTTGACTGTTTGTTCAATCTAATATTTTTTCTCTCTCTGACATCCTAAGTAGTCGCGTCGCACGTGCGCCGGCGACGTAAACACGCAACAATATTAGCATACAGCGCTTGCTGCTTTCACTGTCTAGACTACCCAAGTCCATCTGCCCCAGTGCCGCCCATCACCGCTATGTTGCCCCAAGCCACAATTATGACTGTTGTGGTTAATAAACCTAAGCCGTGAGTAAAAATGTACAATTAGATGGGACATATGTGACCGGCGGCGTGTTGCATTTATGATCCGATGACCTCCAATCAGCATGCATTAGCTAAAACGTAGCCTAGAAAGTCATTAGGTTGCTATGTTTTTTTTAACCAAACTTGATGCTTAGCGAACTTGTTTCACTAAACAAAAGTGCTTATTGTTAGTTACAAAGTTAAGCTGTTTTTCCCACAATGCCTAGCGGCCGCTAATCAGCATTTTATCAAATCAGGTAAAACCTGACAGTCAAACGCTGCATCGCATAATTAATATTAATGAGTCAATGTCTTGTGTCATCGGTCACTTATCAGATCAATGACACGCCCTCACCAGGGAAGTAGCGCCTTTAATGCAGAGATCATTTGCAGAGATCCGGAGACCGTTTTCCATTTATTTTAGTCAATCAGAGATACATTATCTCCGTCAGCTGGGCGTATCGATCACAGATCGTCCATTATGACTTCAGGTTAATTTACAACTTTGATTCAAACACAGCTAGAACAGTCGCCACACAAGACGTATACACAACTCTCACACACTGCGGGTTTCATGTTTTATAGTGACATTCCATAGACTTAATGGTTTATATACTGTACAAACTGTATATTCTGTACCCCTACACAAACTTTAGCATTAAACCTAACCCTCACAGAAACACACAAACACACCAGAAGAGAAACTACAGCTTTTCTTACGCTCCACTCATCAAAATGACCCTCAATCTTGTCCTGCTTATATAAACAGCACTCTATAGTCTTTAATTCTATTTTAATCTTTTTTACAGAGCGGAAATGGCCTTAAATAAGCTCTTTTAACCCCAAATAGCTTTGTGGACCTGTGTTCAGCAGACAATTAGAGGGGCATAGCACAAACGGACACATTACAGAGGGATGGGAAGCGATCGAGTGGGTTTATTGAATGGAGTCTTACGACACAAAATGAAGCTAAACTCTCAGGCGTAGAGTTCAGCAAAGAGACAGCGGATGTCCTAATTAAACAGACACCCCATCTAAATCGTCTGTGTAGAGACGAAATGAGTCTCGGCTAACAACATGCACAAACTAGCATGTATCCGCAGGTACCAGGAGACTACAAGAGCAGAAGATGTCTCTGTGGACCCAACACACAGAGAACATGAAGTCCGAACTCAACACTGATTTGATAATGAGGGTTTTGTGTCTGAGGTGTGTAAGACCACCTACATATTAGATATCAACAGAGAGAGAGTGAAAAAGAGAGGGGAAGAGAGGGAGAGAGAAAGAGATAGATAGATCTACCAGTGTCCGATGAATACAGATGAGRACTTCCACAAACTAAAAGACAAACAGCTTTAAAAGGACCATAAGGGAAATCTTTCTGGAGAGAAAAATCAAAGAAACTCAGGGGAGTGAACACAATGAGAAAACGGAGAGCAAAACATCTAATTTCTCTTATGACACACCTTTAGACAAAAACAAGCCTCCAGTGTAGCCAACATCTTTAAGATAGCCCGCACATTCAAACTAGCATGAGACAAACTAACTAGCTAGCTAACAGACAAGTACCATTCTGCCTTGACTTCTGCAGTGAGAGCTCTAGGGCATTGCTCCATTACAGAGAATACTGCTTACTGTGCACTACACACTGTATACTCTGTTCTTTTATATATAGAAAATAGGATGTTACACAGTATGCATTATGCAATGATAAACATTGTGAACGTGCAATTTTGTCACATGACCTCATTATATGCATGTTTAATTCAGCAAGGGGCTTCCTGCTATTGTTTTCCCATATTTAATTCAATTTTGCATAAATGTATTTTGACATTGTTCTGTTGTGTAACTGTAATAATTGTAATCAGTCATGCAGGTATTTTATACATAGAAAGAGATCTATCCATCCATCTGGACAGACAGAAATAACTTATCCTCACTATGCATGGAATAAAATAATGTTCTAGGCTAGCATGCTTTTGTTACTTTCCCTAATGTATGAGCTTTGCTGGGCACAATTTTCTTCATCTGCAGCCAACTTCCAAATGCTTTGGCAAAACAAATGTGCAATTATTTGTTGCGTCAATGAACCACATTAGACTAAAAAAGGAAAAGGTTTTCAAACATGTCACTGTTTTTACTAGCTAGTATGGTAGAGCCTTTTAACAAAGGCCTCTCTCTTTTTCTCTTTTCTTCTCTTTTTCACTCTCTCTTTCTCCCCCCTCCCTCCCTTTCTTCCACCCCTTCTCTCTCACTCTCATTTCTCACTCTCTCCCTCTCTCATTCTTCTCTCTACCTCTCTCTCTCTCTGTGTCTGTGTTTATGGAATCTTCAGATGAAGTACTGCTGAATGCGAGTGGAGGAGAGAAGACTGTTATTAAGACCTGTCTGCTTTTATTACAGCGGCTCAGGCGGCACGCGCGGGACGGGTTATAGCTAACCTGAACGGCTGTGATAAATTCGGTCTGAGCACAGGAGACAGATTAAATTCAGTCAGGGCCCAGTCGATGGCTCTGTATTAAACGACAGTGGAAAAGAGGAATAAAACAGAATGTCACCAATATGGTTATTAACTGGAATCAGTCTCTGTGAATGACTCAGACAGTTAGCATACACTGATAATAGGACATGGGAGAAAGAGGGAGAGAGAGAAGGAGAGAGAGAGAGGACAGGGAAAGTGGGCAAGATGAAAAGACAGAATGTGAAGCGGTGAAATGTTGGGCAAAAGGTTGAGGGGACTATTTTAAAGGTAATATCAATTTGGGGCTGTGGTACAGCGTATCATACATGTGGGCTTGATAATATGGAACTCTGGTACTCATGAGGCAGACACAGGTTTGAATCAGACCTGCGATTTGTTCAAATCTTACTTCTGCAACAAATTTTCATCCCTTCCTCTCTATGTCCAATAAACAGAGAAAGAAATTAAACAGAAAATCCATTTATAATGGATAAAATCAATCTGTATTATATGGAAATGTCACATTGCATTCAGATTGTTGACGTGACTTTAAATATAATAAGGCTATATCAATGTTTATTATGATTAAAATTAATAATTAAAGTTATATTAATTCAATTTCATTGTATGACTCTGTGCTGTAATATTTTTACTGAAACCAATTTGCTTTTTCACAATTCATTATTTAAACCCTTATATATAATTATTGTTTTGTGGATTTGGCAACAATGTAACATAAGCATTTATGCCAGTTAAGCTGTAATAAAATAATAGCCATGTGAAGAGATTCACTCGCTGGTGGAGCTGCAGGCAGAGAGAGAGAGAGAGAGAGAGAATGATGGAGAGTGATGCAGTGAGTCTATATGATTGCCACCTGTCACCTAGAAACAGACTCTGATGGACTAATCACATAGAGCTCATGACAGAGGTATGAACACACATCGGCAAAATACTTCAGTCCTGCTGTGCTGTCTATGTTAAGCAATCCAAAAGACAGACAGTTATTATCCGTCTCTCTCGCAGGCTACTGCCGTTCTCTGTGAGTGCCGGACAACAAACTCCAGGATCCAGCTAATGACCACAGCTCAGGAAGAAGGGAAGACAGCGCTGCATGATGCGTCTGATCCAGCCTAAATCCTTACTTGACCCTCTGAGTTCAGACTGCATTTTAACTTTCTTTTATGTTTATGCTGTTGTCCTTCAAACATGTTACAGGTCAGACAAACAGTAGGGCACTTACAAACTTTAAATGCATAAGATGCATTTCGATGGTGTTTTTAAAAGAGCTGAACTGGATTTTCAAAAGCACAACTGGACCGCCTCCTTGACCAAGTCTAATTGGTCAATGGACATAGTTTCAGCAAAGCTATTGGTTGTGTGATAAAGCTTTCGCAAATATTTCTGCAACGCACAATCCCTGCTAAAATCAAAACAACTCTCAGGACTGAATTAGAGAATTGGAAAGAAACACTGACATTTATAGTATCAAATTCTCATTTGTTCATGATTACAATAAGAAGCAATAGTATACCTGGAACATATTGAAGGCGGGGTTTAGCGAAAGCTCACTTTTAGTTTGAGGGCAGGGCATAGCGAAAACTCATTTCTAGTTTGAGGGCGGGGCTCAACGAAAGATAACTTCTAGTTTGGGGGCGGGGCTTAGCAAAAACTCACTTCTAGATTACTGGACTGCATTTCATTCTAGATTGTGAAAAATGACATAATTAGAATGCAAAACAGAGTAAATTTCCTCTTACTGCCTGGATATGCAAAAATGACCTACCGTGAACATTTACAGAGACGTCTGGTTATTTAGATTCTATGCTAATATACAATGTTTACTGAATTTGCTGACAGTGTGGTTCCGGGCTGTTCTGCGTTTGTGGTAGGCAAAATAAAGAGCATCACGGCAGGTTATCACATCAGGTTATACAGCTCCCCTTGTTTATGAAATTGCTATATTTGCTGGCTCCCACAATCTATACTTTGAGCTGCATTGGTTATGGCTTACAGTGGCAATTAAAACTCCCTGTTCTGATGCTACAAACAACGCAAACCTCCAACAGGCTTAAACCCTCTAAAGAAGAATAAGTCCAGTTTAATCTATAAAATGACTCTTTTTATATGGAAGAAAATGTGTTGCAATGGTTTGTAATTCATTTTAAAGAACTTACTGTTTTAAAAATCACATACTGTACCAAAATAATAATCATTAAGCATCAAATCTGATTAACTAATGCCTGTTTATATTTAAAGTTTATGTACAACATAAACTTTATAAGGGACACAATACACAGTTTAAATCAAGGGTTGGAAACTCACAATTTCATGTAAGCAACACAAACAATTTAATTAAATCTTCTACAAAACAAACATCCGTCACATCTTACAACTTTA
>JBAJNP010003638.1:0-38249 GCA_036877545.1 Yasuhikotakia modesta | reverse complement strand
TGTGTTTAACTGCTCATAGACTAACGTCACTTAAACTTGCCGATCTTGTTACATGCTCTGAAGTAGCACGTATATCAGTAAGGAGTTTATTTTCTAAAGGCCACAGGTAATAATATTTATTAGGATTAAAGTATAATTTATAATCTTTCGGTGGACGAATGTATTGATTCATTATTACAGTTAAATCTGCTTGATCAAATAGAACATCTACACATGTACATACTACGTATTTTGTATAATAGATTACAGTTAATTATACCTGTTATTCCCTTTGAGCTAGAGCTATATATTGACACTGGATATATGACATGGTGGAGAGCATGAGAATAAAGGCGGAGCCCATCTCCCGCTGCTTTTCCACCAAATCATGTAGCTGTCTGGCTATGCTTTCTGAATTAAAGAGAGTAGAGCGTCCTCAATGAAAGCCAAACCAAACACAGGAAACATTTAAAAGGATTAACCTTAAAGTATTTACTTTTTGTAACACCACCGTTGGACTGTTGGGATTTCCTGTTCTTGTTAAGCGTCTATAATTAGTGTACGTAGTTTGTCTTGGTCCGCTATTAACGCTACGTTGAGTCTCCGTGTGTTGCTGCCTGTCCACGCCTGGTTTACCTTCCTGTGGAATATATCTATTAAATACTTTTGGATTCTACATTGTATCTTTCATTCCTTTTACGATCACCTGGAACACTTGCCGTGTTCACCTGTAACTTGCATTGTAATATATTTTATTTGTTATTTACAATTTAAGGAACATTTAGCAACTGCAATATGCTGTAATTTAAGTAGTTTGCTCTGTTCTGTGAAATGCTTATTTTGTTTTATTTGACAAAATCCATCCTGTAGTTAAATTATAATCCTTAGTAAAAGTGTAATACACTATATTGTAAATAAAGCAAAATATTATTATTATAGTACAGGAGATGACAACAGAAAACATGACAAAATATTTTCCAATAAAATATATTTCATTACAAATACATTACAGTAACAGTATAAATATACAGTATCATCTACATATGATTATCTTTATACATCTATGTGTCTTTATCTATTTATAAATCACCTACATATGAATATTAAATAAACTGTGTCAGAAAAAAAACATGTTAAAGTTCCATATGCAACATTTGCTAAAGACTATACCTATTCATTCTCTGTTTATACTTGAATCACAATTGAATTGTGATGTCAGCCATTTGAAAAGGGTATTGCTAGAAAACCCTGTGTGTTCTCTTTATGATACATCAGTGCCATGTCTGGTCTTAGAAAAATTCACACAAACAAAACAAACATGCTAGATCCCAGGAAAATAAGGATGTCACATATTTATTAAATCTGCATTAAAATGAAATATTTCATCTAAGTTGTTCTGAGGTTTAGTTAAAGTGTAATTTTTACATGTAAGTAACAGGAAGTTGAATTACCCACAGAAAAGCTGTTTGCGTACTGACAGCAGGACGGCAGCTTACAGCACTAAGCAGATTACCCTTTATTTTCTCCCTGTCTGTACCAGGACACATCAGACGCACTCACATGCACTTAAATAAACACATCTCTTGACTCACCGTCTGTGTGCATTCACTCTTATAGGCTGATTACAGCAGTGAGCGTCACACCCCCTCCACCCTCTGTGGCTGGAAGGGTGCGGAGCACCAGGGTGCGTCACACATTCCTTGACTTCATGGCAGAATTCTAAAACTCTCTCTCATTCTCTTGAAGACCAACCAACTGAAGACATGGATCTCTCCTTACTTCTTCTCGTCTCCTTTCTCTCTGTGTTTCACCTCATCCAAGCTGATCAGCCTTTGGAGGAAGCTATCATTGTAACAAGTAAGTTTATATGAAATGCTTTTGACAGGTCTTGTTATTAAACACCTTTATTATCATTATTAAAAAACTTTTAAAAATAAATTTAAAAATAAGGTCTGTATAAGTGCCGTAAACACACTTTTCCCTCCTACTCACATACATTTAGAACTATACTTTTAATGTTGAATTAAAGTTAGTGGATAAAACTCTGTCAATGTACCTAACACAATACTGTGATATTAACATGGTCCATAGCCTCCATAACTATGGTAATAACTTTGGGTGAAATGATTTTAAGTAAATGTTTTCATGAATATGTGACACATTTTTTTAAACATTACTTTAGTACCACTAACTCAGTGCTGTCCTGTTTTAAATGTTTTCAGTATTTTTTTGCTACAAGTTATAAAGTGAGGGTCTTGATGTTTGTTTTTTGTCCTCATTTTGTCCTTCAAAGGAAATAATCCAGTTCTTGGTGGTTGGGCTGAAGCAAACCCAGAGAGAGAAGACATTCAAGAGGCGGCAAAGAAAGCTGTGGAAAAATTCAACATGAAGTCCAAAGCAAAGAAATATTTTAAACTTATCAACATAACATCGGCTCACACTCAGGTGCAGAATTTCATATTACACCATGATTTCATTATTGTAATGTAGTTGTGTTCTTTCACAATAAATAACAGTAATTTTTTCACTCTTTCTAGATTACAAATAAGATAAACTTCAAAATTGAGGCCACTATTGGAAAAACAAAATGTCGCAAATCAGAAAATGCAGATATTGAGTCTTGTGTCTTGGCAAAAAAGGTATTTATATAAGTATTTATATCTAAAAATGGAAATGTTAAAACTGTATACATGCATTCCACCTTTACTGTACATTTCATGTTTATGACATTCTTTTTTCAGCAGCTGGCATGCAAGTTTACAGTAACCTTTAACCCACGGAACGATCAACATGAGGTGGAAAGGATGACATGCAAAAAAACGTCTTGAATTTTAAACTAGCAGTTTTCTCACCTAAAATATCAGACATGCTAGAATGTTGAACTTGTGGAGTTTGGATAAGGGGATGCACATTGTTTTGTTAACTTTCGAGAAAAGTATTATGTGGATAACATTGAGCTTTTTGGATTTATTATTATTATTATAGTACAGCAGATGGCATAAAAATATGTGACAAAATATTTTTCAATAAAATGTACAGTAACATTAAACATGTACAGTATAATCTATATATGATTATCTTTATACATCTATGTGTCTTTATATATCATTTATAAATCACCTACAAATGATTTATAATCGTAGATTTTATATGATTTTTTGCACTTATAATATCATCATATGTTCATATAATCATATGTTTTACCATTTACAAAAAGTAAATATTAAGAGCAAATGGCAAGTGCAAATGTTTAGCTATATAATCATTACTGCAACTCAATAAACTGCAACTTTAAATACTAGTGTTTAATTTAATCATTACATGAATTTAGTCATTTACTTTAAGTAAAAATATTTACAACATTATCAAACAGTAAACTACTTTTAAAATGTCCAACATTCATATATTTCCATCTCAAGTTCTGCTTTTCTTGAAAGTTCTGATATCCCTGCGGTGAATCATTCTTTTCCATCTATTTTTTTACTTGGTCAATGACGCCAAGTGGAAAACAGTTTCCAGTTGCCATAATCTGTCTTAAGGCTTTATTTAAACTGCTGTCTCAGTCTTACTTGGCAACTTTTTACGTAAGCATTGCAGTATGAGTTTGCGTTGGTATTCGTATCTGCAAAACAAAACAAAACTTTAAAGACTATTAAGCTACTGCACTACAAATCTAAAGTTTGGACACATATTACTGAATGTATGACTTGTCTGTTTTAAAATGCTTTAGATTTCATACTGTGTTAAAACAACTTTCATGTTAATTGGTTTTATTATTGAGAAAATCACCAGTGTGTGCAGATATACAATCTAGTGAGTTTTAGCATCTGGTTTTAAACAAATGCTGAAATAAAACAAATTTAAGGAATTTGATTTTTGGTTAATTCCTGTTCTTATATCTGCTTTTCTTCATGTGTGACTTTTGAATGGTTTTAAATTGACTAATATTATTCTACAATTGTTGCATAACTGGTTGCATAATCAACAGTATATTGGTTAGTGATTACATAAAAATACAATAGGAATTTCAGTAATTCATAAAACAGACTCACTTTAATATTATTCTTTGTATTTGATGATTCTCTTGTTCCTCCAACTTCTGCAGAACTACCTTTAAAATTGGCAGCTCTAAATGAAGGTATTGAGCCACCTATTACACCAGTGAAAACCAGATGTCAGTGTGGTTTTGAGTGGGAAATACACATATTTTTGTAGATTACTGGGAAACCATGACTTACATCAAGGCTAACTTCCTGTTCGTCACTGTTCATGAGGAAAATTCTCATGATGCTGTCTGAGGGTCCTTGCAGAACACGTTCCCACAGTGGCAGGTCTGAACTGCTCAGTTTTCTTTTCTCTGTGAAGGAATATAATAATTACAAAACCTGTGTAGTTTCTTTTAATGTAAATAAAATATAATTGCATATATTTATACAGTTTATTGTATCAAATGTTTCTTATGTAAAACAAACCCCTGTAGTTCAAGACACCTACTGTAATTTAAACAATAAATAAATAGAAGTGAGTAAATGTTTATGAAGTAAATATGGCAATGATTGTGGTGTTTGCATGCTTGTGCTTGATGTAACCTCTGCAAGGATTTACTGTATATACTACATGTATACTTGTTTACTATATACTTGTGTACTAAGCTTGTGTACAAACGTTCTGCATAAAGTACGAAATGATTTATTGCTGAATTTGTCCAAAGGTTAAATAAATAAAAACTAAAGAATATTAACTCAACATACCCCCACTTTGATGAATACAGTACAGGGCAAATTCATTTGGACTGTTTTCTATCTGCATTGAGGAATGGAAATAGCAAATGTAAAAAAAAAGTAAATAAAAATGTAATGCAAATTGAAAAGTTAAAACAGTCAAGTACACTGAAGGAAATTCTGTATTCTAGGCAGAATCACTAACTTTAAATTTGTGAAGAAGCTGTGTTATGACCTCCTGTGTTGTCATCTTGCTGTTGATGTGGACATTTGTGGTCGCTCCATATGATGGTGTGAAAACAGACGTCTGCATAAATGACATGACTCAGAAAACTCTTTTCTTCTCTTCTGAAAAAACTATTTTGTACAGTAGTCCTACTTTTGGAAATATATAATTTGTTTGTCAAAATTCATGAATAATAAATGTTTTTATTTTAATTTTTTTATTAAAATACCACCCAGAAACAAATACTGTTTTGGTTACAAACCTTTGACTGAATGGTTGTTTCAGGAACGCAAAAGTTGTTATTTTGTTGCTTTGCTGTAAAGAACCTTTTAAAAACTTTAAATTTTAAGTGTGAAGGTTCTGTATCTCCAGTTTGTAATACAACCTTAGCTTTAAATTACAAACCTTGTAGTTGTAGAAGTGTCCATTGATGGAGAAACGATAGTTTCTATTTTTCTGTCTTTCTGCCATCTTCTTACTCTTCACCCTCATTTTTACAAACGAGGCATCACTCATGGTCCGGAGAAAGGAACTTTCATCACTGACGGACATAGATCGAAATGGCCTTAGAGTCTTTTTTTCATATTCAATGTAATCTATGAAGAGATTTATGATTGTGTTAGCTATATTATATAAAATTGGCAGGTAGAATTAAACAAAATGGTCTAATTTTTAACAGTAACCGATATAATTGTTGATGTTTACATTCTCATTTATAGACAATTAATAAAAAGGAATGTTTACAAATACATGCTGCACTGTTAGTTTCACTGTGTCAGAGGCTAAATGTAGCAAAAATACCAGAAGTTTCAGTGAGTCTGTCAGGTATATTTGATCCATCTTGAATAACTTCCTCTAGCTCATCAATATGATGAAGATCATCAAACTCTCCCCAGCGTGTCATACCCCTGTCAGTGATGGGACATGCTATTAGAGTCATAAACCACAGGCTATTTTTAAAAGCAGTCTATTATGCACTAACTGTAGCTACTTTTTTTCATTTCATTTCTTTTTTCATTTCATTTCATTCATATTTTTTTTCATGTAATATCCAGCTAGTTTGTATACTGTTTGTAGTTCAGCTAGTAGTATGATGATTTGAATCTGGTGTGTTAAATACCAGGCCTTGTGCCTTTTTCCCTTTTGGGAGAATGACCAGCAGAAGCTTAATTGTGTATCCAGTGTGAGCATGGGATGCATACCTCCACAGAGCTACCCTTTGTAGAAAGACTGACCAGCTCTTTTTCTGCTTTGGTGCTTTGGTCCTAATAAGCATGGCATCCTCGCTACCAAGCAGACACTTAGACGCTGGATTACTGATGCTATTCACATTTTTTATGAGTCCTCTGGTATCCTCCCCCCCACCCCCACCCCCCACACTTTTAAGCTTCCTGGTCATCCCCACCTGTGACGTATCGCCTCCCTAGTGGATGGTTTTCACATGTGATTCAGAGCGCCTTCATGCTGGAGGCGTTGCCAAAGAATTACAATGCAGTGTCTCGTTCCCTTCAGAGAACCTTACATACGGAACCTGAGACGTTTTTGTGTTTCTATATATGTTCATATAGAAATTAACTTAAACCTACTTTGGATGCACTCTGGAGTAAAAGTCATACCAAAGTACTTGTCTCCCTTACTACACACAACACAGCACTGAGTAACTGGATACCAATAGATAACCTTTACAATAGCTAACCTTTTGTTTTCAAGTGGACTTATGAGATCTGGGGATTTGATTGGAGACTTGTTTGGAAAAATCTGTTTTTCATCTTGTATTTTTAGTTGAATGGGTCTCTTCACCCCCCAGGCGATGACCAAGATCCCTTCCAGTGTCACATCTTCCAAATTCTATAAAGCAGACAGTAAGACTGTATGTTATTAAGTCATTGATGATTTGTTTTGCTCCTCATGGGCTGAAGAGTATAACACTGAAAAGCAAAAAACGTTTTATGACTATAAAGAACCAAGTATCAAGGTCCAAACAGGGACATATCCTGAAATTTTAAAATGAAATTAAAGCTTACATATCTGATATGTCAAACACAAAATAATGTAATGAATGTATTATCATCCATAAAGGAGGAAGATTTGTTTTACCTCATGAACAGTGAGGTGCAGGTGTGTTTTGTCTTTAAGAAAGAAGTTGTAGGTGTTCAATAAAGAAAAAAATTCAGCCCTTTAAGAAAAGATGAATTTAGTGAGAAAAGACAAAGCTAACATTAAAGTAAATGTATCATTTTATCTGTGTAAATATCTACATATAAAAGTGTGTTTTGACCAGTATATGTGTAACACATAAACATTTAACTGCAATTTTCACATTTTAGAAAATTCAGATTTTTACTCAAATAACTATGATACATCTTCATTACAAAACTATTACTGACCTGGAGCAAGATTTTCCAGCACCGATTTGAACAATAGAGGTTAGCTCTCCTGCATTCATTTCTACAAACCAACCAGATCTACAAAGAAAATACACTGTTTATGCACAAAATCCTTATCCTCATGTCATATTTGCTAAGTGACACTTCAGGAATGCAGGTATTCAAGTAAAGACTGTTAATCTCAGGGCATTTATTTCAAAGTGTTCCAACTGTGTCCAAACATGTTATGGCTGCATTAACAAAATCTCTGGTATGTGAGTTAGGGCTACTTGAATATCTATATTCATGTGTGCTATACTCAGCAAATATTTAGCAAACAGACTTTTCTGAACACCGCGCTTTGTTTGCTAACATGTTATCAGAGTTAACTGTCAGAAAAACACTGCTGGTCATGTGTGTTTGGTATTGTGTGGGTACTTTGCTTAAGACTGTTCATTGTACTTGTGCTTTGAGGAAATAATGCGGTCATTCAAGTCAGTGCATGCACTATGAAAATCACAGATCCAAATCGTGCTATAAAGGTGTTTTGACTGACAAAACATATGCATCCATACGTTAATACGTCTGTCAGCACTTCTGTCAGTGGAGTTAATGATGCAATCAGACATTATACAAAAATAGATAATCAATTCCGTTTCTAAAATGAAAAGCAACAGAAAGTGTGTTAAAATAATCAGTCCACAAACTTAAGTCAAAGATTTGAAGAAGTCTTTCTCTTGCATATTCTTAACCCATATTGTCACTATGTTGAATGATTTAAAGTCTACATTTCATTAGCTACCTAGTGAGACCTTTAAATTAAGGCAACTACATTACCAACAACATACCAATAAAGCACAGTGCTCTTTATTAACTTTTACATAATCCTGTAGTAGCACACATAGCATTACCACACCAAAGTTTACTCACCTGCTGCCTTAGATCCGATACTAGTGGACTTAGAAAGGAACAGGTAACATATCTCTCCCTGAGCAGCAGCTATAGCTCCAGATAACAGGAGCAGGACAATGAGGATCAGAATAGAGAGTTCCTGTCAGGTGTTTCCCTGGAGTTTGTGATACTGTTATGCTGTAACTTGAACTCACCTATCCAAAGTGCATTCTGGGAATGTATAAACACACCCATAGCTACTTACGAATCTCTCAGCCTGAATGCCTCACCAGAAAAGGGAGGGTTTATGTTGGTATGTAAAAAAAACATCTAATGAATCAGTTGCTCTAGAAACTTATTACACATCATTTTTACATTGTATGTTTTGTGATCAGCTACAGCTTGGTTAGTAAAAGTGAAATTGTAGTCATTGCCATGTAGCTGTCAAGTAACAAAGGGAATTTCCAGGTACAGCAAATAATTAAATTAAAAATAAATAAATACAAAAGAAGTTAACATTTTTCAGGTATCTGACAGCAGTACTGTGTGTTCATTAAACAAAATAAACCAATTAAACAAACAAACAAAAAATAAAAGTGTTGGTATCAAGCAGTTTTATGGTTAATTCATGATAAATAAATGTGCTATATTTAAACAGACTGAATTATACCTTTCACAATGCCATGCTTTGCCTGTACTCCACTATACCAAATGCATTTATCCTGCATACCCATGCAATTTTCAGCTGCAATTGCATTAAAGGTATACTGTTTAAATTGCATTAGCTGTATTGCAGCTGTTCAAATTTTCCTACACTGAATATAATTTTAATCTTTGAAACCTCTGGAGTTGCTAAACTTCCTTGCATATGGTGTCGAGGCAGTTCCCTTACTAAACAATAGATGGCAGCATAAATTAAGGGATTTCACAACTTTACAACCTATTTGGAACGGCTGCAATCTTGTAATCAAGTCCTGTATTTAGCCAATGATTTACATGCATGGACAGATACTGAAATTAATAGAAAAAGAATGAAAAGGTTTTTCCAAACTTGGTCTAGTATTGTACACAATTTGCACAAAATACAAACACACAAATTCTAAATAAATATGTAACAATTCATTCTGACTCACAAACCATATATCATTAAAAGTCATGAAAAGACACAAGACTTTCCAGTTTAGTTTGTACATTGTTATTATAGAGTAGGCTTGATGTCAGACTGCTTTGTAGTCTTGGTGACACTGTTTGCTTTCTTATATTGTATTGCACAATGCTCATTGGCCCATCTGACTGTAATGTCAAAACACAGGGTGACACTGTTAGGAACATCGGAGGAATCACAGCTGTCCTCAGTATTGCACAGCCTTCTGTGACATTTACTTTGTCATTATAATGAACTTCATATTATGAATATTCACCACAGTGCTGGACTCTTGATATTCATGAAATCACTGTGTCATATTTGTTTTCTGTTTTGTGTTAGTTCTTTACATTTGTATGTTTCTCAGTACTCATGATATATTTATTTAGCTGAAAGTCTCATTTACATATTTGTATGTATTTGTTGTCAGACAATGGAACAAGTATGAGTTATATACTAAATATGAAATAATGACTGACTAGGCAAAATTAGAAAAAGTATAACACCTAAAAAATAAAAATGATCGTAGATGTATTTTTTATGCATTCTGTAAATTCTGGTGTTTTTTCATTCTGTAAAGTTTATGCCAAATGGCTGTTGCCTCAGTTATTGTCTTACTCCATCAGTGGGCCTATATGTTACCTCCCAAATGTACATGTAACGCTGCATGTGCATAACTTAAGTTATAACATAACAAAACAATGACTAAACTTTATAGATTTCAATTAGTCTTTTAATAACCAGAATAAGATGCAGCAAAAAAAAGAAAAAAGCTGAGAGGATGCAGCATTATTCAGTCACTCAGTCTCCAGCTTAAAATAAATCAGTACATAAGGGCCAGTGAGCAACAGGTGGGTAATTCCATACAAAGGCGGCTTGAATGCAAAGGCTGCGCCTGTCATGCTATTGCTATGAGTGAGGGAGGGCTAGTGCGTGCCTCTGAGTACTGTCCAACACGGACAGACCAACACAACTTCTTCAGCTGGCTTTCAGCGTAGAAAAAAGTTATATGATATCTTAAGCACAGCTGAATCATTTTGTCCCTGATTCATTATGATTCACAACATAGATCCAAAAGAAATTGTGTGAAATGATGTGGAATTGTTATGCCAAATAATATTATAGGGTTTCATAAAGCATTATTGTTTATTAGAGGGTTTATTTATTTTTGCATGTCAATATTGGTTTTAAAACACTAGCAAACACTTTATATTTATTTGGCAGCACACATTTCTTTCAATTCACTTTTAAAACTAAACAATAACAAAACATTTGCTTAAAATGTTCCCAAACTGATGGTATTTTCTAGATACATTCCGTATCTCAGTATTGCCCCCATATCACTGTAAGAACTAGCAGCTGACCCTGTCCATCTTCAGCAAACCACATGAGCAGAGCGACACTAACCGACCACAGAACCCGTCTGTTACACACGCTCTGCGATCTGCAGGCACTGGTTTCACGGCTATGATATGAGGTTGACGAATGGATTTGTTGAAGTTGTTTGGAAGCTGAACGTTCTGTGGTGAAGATGAATCTCTATAAATACATTCCACTAATATTCTTTATTACATATTTTAGCCTAAATGAAGGTCTACAGAGAGGTGAGTCTCAGCTTGTGATTACGGATATCTAACTTATTGTATGTTGACTTTATTGTGCAACCGCACACATGCACAAAGTTAACCAAATCAGAGCCTGTTGAATTGCAAATCGCTCTGACAGCTTTGACAGTGTGTACTCACAAACAACACTGTGCTTTATTACTGTGCTTTATTACTTTACACTGTGTGTTTATTACACAACAATGTATTTATTACTGTAAACACACCAAAAGTCTATGACCATTAGTGAAAATGCTTTTATTTAGCATTATTTTCTAATGTAATAATTGTGTTTATTACAAATTATGCGGAACATAATAAAATTAATTTTGTGTATTATAGTATAATGAAGTGTCAATTAGAAATGAGATATTTTCTTTAAAAAATTAACAAGAATATATTTCTGAGAGCTTTCTCAAGCTATTAAGCAGTTTCAGATGGAGTAGATATAAGGCAACATTTTTCCTGAAATACATTCATGCAGATACTAATCAATATCTTAAAATAACTTCTAAGGTCATTACTAAGATATGTCAGCATTCTACAATGAATTGTTCTATTGTGTGCACATACACACACACATCTTGGAATATCTGAGAATATTATTTAGATTAGCAGAGTGTTGGCATTTGAATGTTTGTATTGAAGGCATCATGCTAGTTGTGAAGTGTGTAAGTCAAATAGCCTGAGATTAAAAAAGAGTGCTGACAAATTATAATTCATATTCAACCTGTTTGATGACGTCAACTTTGTGCCAAACATTTACCAAAGATTTCTACAGAGTAAATATATTGATTGTTGTCTTCAAATCAGTGGTTGTCAGTTGGTGTGTCAATTGGTGGGTTGCGACCCAGAAATGGTTTGCAGGTCTGTTCTGATAACTGTTCTTAAACTGTATCATATTTTAATACAGAATCATATTACTCTGTAAAAGATTCCACAGATTATACAGATGCTAATGTAAAAGTTCAAAGAGCATGAATACGGTTGAAATACGGTTGTATTTGGTACAGTACTGTTTTTGGTCACCACTTAAAAATCAATGTAAAATCTTGGTTCTGAAGCAAAATCAGACCCACTGCTATAAATGACTCTCTCAGTAAGACTTGATGCCAAATGGTATCAAGTGATAAGGTATAAATTTGATATTGACGCACACACTACTTCAATCAAATTAATAGCAACAGTAGCTGCTCCACCCATCATCTGACTGTCAATGACCTACAAAATGAAATATTTCTTCTCACCCTTAGTGTACAGTACATTCTTACTGGCATCACATCCTGGGAACCAGCATTAAAAAGTCAAAATGCATATTAAAGCACATTTTAGACACAAGCAGCAAACATAACCACAGATATAATTCCACAGATACAATTTCACAGGTACAAGGCACACATTAAAAAGTATGTATTTATGTCACTGCATAATAAGGACAACAAGACATGTATCAAGAATGAAAGTGGCAACACAAAAATTGAGATTTCTGACCCTTCATGTGTCCTCTAAACTGAACTTCCATGTTTGGCCACTGGAGGGCGCACTTTGAACTTTTGATAAGATTGATTTCAGCAGCTCCTGGCGATATACTGAGGTCTTACTGAGCAGAACTTTAGGTCTGTGCAAGAAGCACAACATTTTTAACATTTTGTGTAATACATAGCTTTAGCCAAATGGTTTTGATAGTGTTCATGACAGCTTCCTGTTGCACATATCATAATCATGTGATCTTATGCTGTTGTTGGATACTTTTATCATAATAGCACTAACTTGTGTTTATCCTGGATGAATATATCTTTAGGGATATATTGTAAGTTATTCAATTACTTTAAAGGAAGCCAAAACAGTTAACATGTTGCATGTAAGTGTTTGTAACTAACAGGTCGTGGGTGATGATGTCCTTGGAAGCTCTCGGAGGAACAGGTGATATATCCGCTGATTCACACATCAGAAACTGTCAGGTTATGTTGCAACAGAGTGTTAATGCATCTCCGTGAGAAAACGAAGCTGAGAGCAAACAAGGTTGAGTTACGGTGTAAATTAATTAGGCCCGGCTTAGTTGTTTGGCTATGAATGATTAGCATGCAAGAAATGCAAATGTAAAGTTTGCTGATTTCTTGCTGATAAAAGAAACTAAACCAGCTATTGGCCACTGGTATTCCTGCCTAACCACAATGGCTTTAAATTTTGGCCACTTTGTAGCCGACCATCCAGTTAAAACAACAAAAAAACAGTTTGGACTACCCTGGACATGAGTTAGCTTAAACCAGCTAAGATGAGTTTAGAGAGCTTTCTGATTAAACTGTCATGCAACCCCTGTTTCATCAGAGTTTCATTTCACACCTCAATTTGAAAAGGGTTTTATAAAAAGATGTGCTGTGATGTGCTTTTCTGTGATAATGAAAAGGGGGAGATTGCATAAAATGGGGTTTCTTTAGGCACAGAAGCTAATTTGCACACTAGCAACACAAACAAACACAAATGAAATCTATAGCAATATGAGGGCAGCAGTTACAGAAAATCTGTGTTGAAGTGAAGAATTAACCTGACGAAACACAACTAGAGGTCTTGCACTGGTAGATTTTTGTACTGAATATATTTATTAAAAATACAACAGCAATTGGAAGTGTATTATACAATTTTTACATTTACATTTAATTATTATACAATTTCATTATAGTTTATTATACAATTTTATCTTATAGGTTTAGCATATAAACCCTGGAACTGTAAATACAGTTATAAACCATATCATTTTTACTTCAGACTCATTTAATTCTATCTCCCATTACAAACACAGCACATCAGGTTGTAATCTTAAACAATTTTAAAACAATTTTTGCCAATGAAACACTCTACACTCCTATCCTCTCTGAATACACGAAAATACTTACCAAACATTATTAACATACTTAAGCAAACACTTACCAAACATCTGAAGATTTTCTTTAAGTTCTAAGTTTCTTTAAAAGATAGAGAAACCGGATTCCAGTCCAAATAATTCACAAAGCTTCCTGTTTTAGAATGTTTGTTACAAACATACATCAATGTGTGTTGGTACCACACAACAAACAACCTTTCTGCACCCAAACTTCAGCTGTGGCAGCATCACAGGATAACTTTTCATGCATAAAATTGCAATAATCACTCATGCATAATACAGCACAGTGGTTGAACAAGTTCTTTCTCATGAATAATGTGGAGAAACATTCAGAAACTAATGATGTAGACACGTACAGCCAATCGCCAGTCTGAATTAACATCACATTATAACACAGCTTCAACTTTGCTTATTAATGTGGAAGAAAGAAATGACTTAAAATAACTAGTATCCATTTTTCATTAAATTAATGGGAGATATTACTGCTTTCAGCAATGTGCAACCTGTGTTTTTCTGTTAACATCCAAAAAATGTGTTTACGGTTTTATGACCCTCACTATGTTCAACAAAGGAAGTCTTAAAATGCATTCAAGCCTACTAGTCTACTACCTAGTACAACTTTGGGACTATGCTTATACATTTGTAACGCATTTGTAATGAAGCCATAACGGAAAACAACTAACAAAGGAGTGTTTTGTTGCCTTGTCTGGATGAGAACTACATTACTGCTGTGTTACTGATGTGTTTTGGAGCCTCAAAATGGTTCAAGGTCACTAAAAAGGACATATTACATCCCTGCAACCAATGATTGAATGAACACAACAGAAACATCCAGCCATTAATAACACACTGAAACTAAATATAGCACAAGTGTCATTGGTGTTTCACACAGGACCTGAAGTACAATTATTACATTAGTGAGCAAAATGTACCGCATCGTTTTCTGGTTCTGTTTAATTTGAATAAGTGACATGAAAAATATCTGCAAAATATTTCAGAAATAACAGAAATGAGAAGCAAAACTTTGAGTGCTAGACCAAACAATTAAACTCCAGTTAAAACATTTATTACATGGAGCTCTTTTATTCAAATCTTCTTGCTTCTTGAAGGAAAATTTAACAAACCCACTTTACTGCTGAACACAAACAATATATAACTAAGTGCAAGCATTAAACTTCTAACTTCTGACATTCATGGAAAAACATTAATGCTAAACACGTTTATTCTCAATATATATTTAGATTATAAGTCTATATCTCATCCAACTGGAAGTACTAAAGTAACTTACAAACCATACACAAACATATACATTTAACTTGTTTTAAAACCTTGTGAACTGAGCTACTTTATTAGTGACTGATTTAAAACTTACTTTACATAACGATTTGCAAAGACAGTGTGTCTCATGTGAGTTTGACATTGTAAGCAAATTATGAAAAACAATAATAACTTTAAATAAACATAATACATTTTACACTCATTGTAACAACGTTAGACTTTTTTAAACAAATGTAATAAGACATTAAACACAAAAAAATGTGTATTGGCTCCATATTGGTGGCACTGATTCCACACTGTTATTTCTATTAGAAACATGTTCTCCCTCTGTGACCCTCTGTGAGGTCAGATGTTGGTGGTGTGGTTTAGAAAGCAAACTATTTTGTTGAGAAATGGTTTTCACAACAGTTAATGCATGAATAATAGTTTTTAAGGGTAAAATGCTAACTAGCATTTTTTGTGAGCCTGTCCTCATTCTGCATGATTAATAAGGGGTGAATTGTCCATTGCGAAAATAAGCCATTGACATCCATTATTCCTAAGCCTCTCATCTCAGTTTTGCTTTAGGACACATTGTTTTTATAATTTGAGTGTTTGATTTCTGAATGTTTTTCTGCTCTCTACAGCCACTATTTTACCACACCAAACACTTTGTTGTTGGCAAAATCCAGGATTGTTTCCCCTTAGGTTACACTTTTTTTTTCCTAGCATGGTTGTATTTTTCATTTTAGGAATGAAAGCATGTCATGCAATCTGTCCATGTTTCCATCTGCCTAAAGATAATGTTTTGGATTTGTGTATCATGACTTGCTGCTACCATGTAACATGGGCAAAATCCTATCGGAATAATGCTAATTTAATGCACTCTTTGCACACAAAAATATAGAAAATTCTTTGCTACCCTAACTACGCATTTCATGTGCAAGACTATATTAAACCCCATATTACAAGTTTTTACAGTACAGTAATTTAACTATGCACAACTAAATTAATGATCTCTGATGTTCTCTGTTTTACTTTAGTTATGGCCTGTATCTGTGACTTTTAGAGGGGTAGTGTTGTCCTAGATATAACAAACTAACCAAAAGTCTCCCAGATGCCAAATGACATCTTAATTAGTGTTAATTTTTCGCCTCAGTGTATTCTGAGACCTCCCCCTGGAGCTTTCAGTCTACCAAACTTTCAAACCCTCAGGCTATTCTGGTTTAGTGTGCTATATTTTTTTGGATTAGACTTTCTTATATTAGATCAGACTTTCTAGTAGCAGACTTTCTGAAAGACTACAATCAGGTTTGTAACCATATAGTCCATTTACTAGGTTCATTATGCTAAAACATCCTAGCATCATGTTGCAATATTTTGACATTCTAACAGCATACTAGATAATGTTAAAACGTGTTGCTATAAACAAAATAAAACATGCTAGCAACATGCAAAAATATGCTTAACTAATGTGAAACTACTATCCTGTCTAATTTTATTTTTCATTTCAGGTCAAGCCAAAATAAAACTCTGGATATTATTTGATTAATTATTTTTTACTTTCATTTTAGCACCTAAAATCACAACATTGCTTGAGACTGTGGATGCATCCCTGGATCATAATGCTACATTTATCTGTGAGGTTGATTCATACCCTCAAGCTGATATAACATGGACACGAAATAATTATCCAATACGGTAAAGATTTTCATAAACCATATATTTTAAACGCTGCCCACAATAATATGTATCTAAATTCTATCTTCTAGTCACAGATATGTTTAAACGAAGAGCAGCTCCTCCTCTTTTCCGAGTTTTAGAAGAATTTACTTTTTTCTTTTGATCTTTTTAATGTTTATCGGCGGTTTTGTCCCAACTAGCAGCAACAACGCTTATTCTTTTCCCTGTCAGTGAGAAACAACAGTGACACAGAAACCATTCGCAGCCTGATTTGTGACTGATTTTGTGACATCACTGTGTCGCTTTGGTGTGAACAGACTTATTTTTGAAAGGACATTAAATTCTGCTTATTTATCTAGTCTTATTTAAGTTTTATTTATCTGAGCTATACTCTTCATTTGGGCCTGTTTAAATAACACAAATACCATTCCTCATGTTTTGTGAAGGTCTGTTATGCTATGCTAAATGCTAAACTATTTTGTATACTATTTGACTATCGCAGGTATTATGATTCAAGATATGTTATACATGAAAATGGCCAAATGCTGATAATTCCCAAGGTGAAAGATTCAGATAATGGAGAATACTGCTGCCTTGCTAACAATGGTGTTGGAGAACCAGCCAAGAGCTGTGGAGCTTTACAACTGAAGATGAGTAGGTTCTGTTACATGCACTTACATGTGGAATTTCTGCTCATGCAATGTTTCAGTAGATTCTTTTTTTAGAGTGTTTACATAAAAATGTGATCATACACACACACACACACACACACACACACACACAGTTCAGTGATTAATTTACATTCCTTTAAAAGTTGAATGCATAAGAATGTGGTTTGATTATAAACATGCACATGCAGATATTTGCAGATATTTGCAATTGCTGAATATTTTATCATGCTTTATAGAAATCTCAGAAACATGTTACCTTTACAGAACCCCAAATTAAAAGGCACCCAACAAATATGACGCTGCTTCTTGAGTCCAAGGCAGTGCTGCCATGTGTAACATTAGGATATCCTAAACCAGAAATCTCCTGGATTAAAGATGATGATCTAATAAAGGTAAAGCATTATTTTGTCTTACAGTGTTTAATGCTAGACTCTTCACGTTTGGTTCAAAACATAATTCAAATCTGCTATCTTGCTACATTTGCATTTGTTATATAGGTTAATAGTCGGATTTCAGTGCTGGAATTTGGTGCACTAAAAATCAATAACATCAAGAAGGAAGATGCTGGACAATATCGCTGTGTGGCTAGAAATAGTTTTGGGATTGCTTTTTCCAAACCAGTTTCCATTGAAGTACAAGGTATGTCATGTCAACAGCTTTCAGACAAAATGTGTTCAATATTACACATACATGTATTTGCATATCTGTGTTAACTCATTGTTATTGCATTAGATAGCAACTTCTTAATGCAATATTGCTAAGGTAATGTGAGAAGATATGTCCACTCTAAAATAAAAATGTCATTTTTTTATTTATCCCCAGTCATCCAAGACAATGTTTCATTAGTCAATAATACATTACAGTTTTTGAGATTTTTCTCCACCTATTGCAATTCAACAAAGTTCTTCATTTTGAAGGTCTAAAATAAAGTTTTGATGCAACTATAAATGACTGCTGTCAACCTCAGCCAATAAATAAGGGTATTTTCTAAGGAAATGATTTTGAAATAAAAATGTATATAGTTTCTAACTATAAATGTTTAACTTGGTCTGGCTCTACAATCAAATCACACTGGAAAGCTCACGCTGGATGTAGGCAGAGTGCAGGATTTAGACATACAGGATACGCACACAAACAGACCATTTTAAACAATAAACTGACAATGACATATAAAACATTGAATTCAGATACACATCAACTGTTTAACACCCCTTCTTAACCTCTCTTATACACAATGTAACGGTTCTTCTTTTTCTTGGTTTTTAACAGTGGTTGGCAACCAACAAAATAGGTGCATTACTGCCACCTTTAGCTCTGGAGAGTAGAACACAAATTCAGTTGTATTTATCAGCCCTGTCTCCCTAATAACATCAAAGAGCGGTTCTTCTGACCTTTCCAACATGATTATGTAATGAGTTTGCAGATGTGCATCCACACCAAGCCACACCAAGATGAACATTTGTAGTTAGCTATATAAATGCATTTCCTGAAAATAACTGATTATTTTGCTAGACAAGACCCTTATTTGTTGGCTCAGGTGGAGTGGAGCCGTCTAAAGCTGCTTTGAAACTTTATTTTGGACCTTCAAAATGATGAGCACTGTTAAATTGCATTGGATAGAAAACATTCTGGGATATTTTTCTTAAGAACCTTAATTTCTTTCCAACTGAGGAAGAAAAATGGAAGAAAAATCATAAACATTAAGAAATTTGAATGTGGACGTTTAACAACCTGGTGTCACAGTGAACAGGTTTATACAGGAGTCCAGTAGAGTAACCACAATTTTTTCAATTTTATCACATTAACATGGATAATAGTTGACCACCATAAAATTCCTTACTTTTTGTGAATTCCTTGCTGTGAATAGTTCATTTATTGTTTTAAAAGGTAAAATATATATTTTGTGAGATGTTTTGTCAATGTATGTTGATATTTTACAATATATACACACTTTTTTCTACTTTTTTCCTTACAGCTCCTGCCAAAATACTGAAAGTTCCCAAAGAGAAGAAAGTTCAGATTGGATCAGAAGTTGCTTTGGAATGTAACGCCACTGGCAATCCAATCCCGTCAATAACCTGGCTTGAAAATGGCAATACGGTAAATCTTCTAATTTAAAAGATATTTACACACATTTTTTTGCTCCCATAGTTGTTGTCTTTTCATTTCTTCTGCTCATCATGTTTGTTTTGGCACTATTGAGAAAATTAATTGTACTTTCATCTCATCTTACTGGAACAGAGGAGAGGAGAGCACAGTACGTTCATGTTAAATGTCAGGCAGCGTATCTCAAATGCATTGCCAAAAACAATGATGGGAGGCCTGTGGTCTGTAAATACTTTGGTCCGCGCCACTATTAATAGGATTGAAGCTACAAGCTTTCTTCAGGGCAATGTTCGGACAGAGGCAATAAAACATAGGCCACACTGAGAAAGGAATTCAGAATACCTCTGAACTGTTATCATGAATCTGGATCATTTTTGGATGTGGATTTTGGTAGCTCTTAACATGAAAACCAATCAGCAGTCCTGTGTGAAGACAAAAGCATCTAAAACAAGCATATAAATCTTTAATCCAGTCGAAGCCCAGATACACATTTTTCTGGTTTCTGTCAGGGGCTGATAAAGAATAGATGTAAACAGGCTGTGCTGTCTGTGTTTTTGGATATCAGTAATTATATTTTAATGCAATATTTTCTGAGCTATCTGTAGAAAAATATTGATTTGGCTAACCAGCTGTGGTTGTAATATTGTGGGCAGTAAGTATTAAAGCAGAATATGACCTCTCTAGCTAAAGTTGTTTACAGTAAGGCAAAAACGTTTGTCTGCACTAATCACTCTTCTATAAATCTTACATTATTATTGTTATCATGTTTTGTTTTGTTTCCTCAGTGACATATTTAATAATTATTTCTATTGTTCTGCAGTCAGCAGCCAGCAGGCCTAATGCAATTTTTGTAATACATGAATAATTAAAAAGGCTATATTAGACTCAATATAATGAGTCTAAAACTTTTTCATGATCCTCAAAATGATTCTGCATTCATTTCCTTAACTGCTGTACTTTTCCAGTTTCTATATTTTACAAACTATGCAATTTGCAAAATATTGTTTCAGGATAGTTAAGTTTCAAGTCTTTTTTTACCTGGATTAAAATAAAATCTACGACTGTTTGCTCTGTTGTAGCAGGCTTGTCTGAATGTACTGGGAAACACCAAACTTATTGTTTTGTAGAATGTAACATTTTAAATTGTTGTTTTAAACACCTATATTAAAACAATTATAGGGAACTACCCGGTAAAAACTGTATTGTTTATAGACTGATTTTTAATAGCTGATGGGATTTGAATTGAAAATTGAAGGGTTGATGGGATTTGAAGGTTTTAATTTGTGGTCTATTTAGGTGTCACAAGTTAATATTTAAGTTTATTTTGTCAATTGTAGAATTATAAAATGAATTAGAATAAGATAATTTAAATATTTTGGTCTTGGAAGATTGTGATAGTAATGGTTTAGGTTTATACTGTCTGATTTTTGTTTACTTTATCCTGATCACATTGTTGAGGACTCTTCTGACACAAATTATTTATGCATGATGTTTTAACACTAATAATTCACATTGGTATATATTTATATTAAAACTCATCATGAGCACAAAAGTACAATAGAAAAATTTTATGATTAATAGACAGTTTGAGCTGTTATAGTCAAATACTCTGCACTATCACTGGGGGATGAACTTTTACCTCTGACCACCGGAGTATCTTTGAAACGCATGTGATGTTATTAAACCTTGATTAAAATTACCCTGTCTGAGTGTCATTCTGGCAGGACTTTCAGCTCATTAGTTTTCTTTAGCCGGATAAAGTACCTTCTAAAATCAGCGGCATGAGCACTTCGTCAAATATAGAGCCATGATTGGACATTCCTACAGGCTGTCATAATGTTCACATAAACTTAACAAATCACATTAGCAAGATAGCAGGAGTCTTAACACATCCAAAGAATAAATAAAGGGATTTATTTTAATTGTTGGATCAACCCTGTGACTCGAATATAAGCATATATATATATATATAAATATATATATTTTTTATTCCAATCTGTTCTATTCTTTTTTATTTTCTTCCTCCCATATATAGTCAAAAACACTGTTAGCTATAGTATAATAATCACACATAGCTAATAATTACAGTACATGCGCTGCAATCGCTGGGTTTGAGTTACATTTTATTTTAAGCATCCTTGTTACAGTGTACTTACACATGACTAATAGATACTGTAGATAAATGTTATTATTATGTTACTAACGCTTTTGTACATGTTAAAACTGTATTTATTGATTGAATGATTTTAGATTTCAGGAGCATCAGTGGAGGAGATGCTGGTTGGGGAAGTTATAGTATCAGTTCTGCGTGTGGTGGTGCATAAACCAGCTCTCTACACATGTCAAGCTACGAACCAGCACAGTGGAGGGGCCAACACAGTTAAAGCCACAGCGAAAGTAACTGTTTCAGGTGAGTCCACATTCTGTGTAGGTGTAATGTTACCAGCAAGTTTGAATGTCTGCATTTGTTAATGAGTGAGATTTCCGTACAAAAATGATCATGGTATGTATAGTTTCAGCTGAAATGCTTGATGATAGCGTTGTTCAAAAAATAAGCATACCTGCATTTTAATAATATCACTGCAGAGCTATACTGTAGTACTTTAACTGACAACTTACAGGCAACCCTTCAGCTGTTATTATGCTGTCAGATGCCTGTTGTCTGCTTTTATTAAACATTGTGAAGGTTGTTCAAGGTTGTCATGATGTTATTGTGTGTAATGGCATCTATCTGAAGTTTAGGGAATCTCATGAAACGGTGGGATAAAACCCTTGTTACTTTCAATATATTAAACAAATTGGTACCACTTCTCTTGTGATCCTCTGGTACAGCAATAAATACATAGATACATTAAAAACAAAAAGTCTTAGTTAAGGTGATTAAAATGTGAAAAACGTGGTGCCTAGTTACAGGACCTAGGATTATATTGTGTCTTGTATTATACCATAAACATTTTAAAATTAAATCTTTAGGTAGACATTTAAAAAAACATCCTAGAAACATCATGCAACTGTGACTACTGTGATACTTAAAAGCCAATGAAACAGTCTTTGTAAACAAACACCCACTGTGGCCCACTGTTCTAGCCATATGCTTGTCTAGCTGCTTTGAGTAGATGTGATGTGACAGCTCTGTTAGTTTCAGCAGCTGTGCATCTGGTGACACTGTTTCAATTAGCTTCCATATTATTTAGATAGCTGCTCTTTTGTCTCCTGAAATGCATCACTGGGAAAACATGCCTCAAATGCTTTTTGTGGTGCTTCAGCCATGTGCTTTTACAATATGCTTAGGCAAAATGAAACTTAAGCCGCTATTTAACTGAAAACATACCTGTGCCTCATTCAGTTGACTAACCCCTAATTTCTGTTAATTAATTAAAAATCCCTCTTATGTTTTATGTTGTTTATCTTCCTTTAGTTTCAATTCAATTCTCTAGCTTGTAAACACAGCTTTGTAGACTATACTTAATAATAACTTGGACAAAGTCTGGCACATATGTATGTAATAATAAAAATAAATGCAACAAATGTATGCAATAAATGTAAATACATTAAAATTAATAGATGTAAATTAAATGTTGCTTAAAATGATATATTCAGGTCTTACAGAATATGGCTAGTTAATTCATGGCTCTAAAATTTAAACCAACATCTCATCTAAATGAAGTAGCTGTCTAATATGAAATATTATTAGTATAAAATATACTAAATAAAATATACTATAATATTTTGTAATGATTATGTCATAATTGAACATTAGCCCTTATGCTGTGTGATGCAATGATACACTGCATAAATCAAAGCAATACCTGCAAGCTGCAAAGTTGCAAGTTGACCTCAAGTGCTCTTTGCCTTTAAATTGCATCAAGATTATGGAGGCCCTCACATGAATTTAGGAGTGGCTATCAAACTTCACACCTGCTGTAAGACCCCCATGCTCTCTCCCCCTCTCATTTACCCAGACACACACATTGAGCCAAGAACAGCCTCACAGAAGTATGCTCAGACCCGCACAGTGGATGTGTTACTCGTTGTCATTATTAAGCACATATTGTTTATACTCTTCTCTGTTTTTGGGCCTGTTCCTGGTGATGGTCTCTGGGTCCTGCAACTTTCCAATAGAATGGAGGTAAGAATGTATTTTAGCCGTACATAGTGTGTATTTATGTTGTGCAGAACAACTTTGTGTTATTGTTTCTTTTAATAGAATCTATTTAAGATTTTAATCTCCTATAATCCTTGTATGTGATATGTGACCCTTCTAACCATATTTAATTTAAAAAAAGTAGAGTAGAAATAATGAAGAAAAAATAAAGAAATAATACAACTTAAAAGGAAAGTGTAATTTCAGTCCAATTCTTTTTTTTTGCATCTAGTTTCTTAAGAATAGTCTAATAATTATATTTGATAAAATGTAATAAAAATAATGTTACACAAAAACATCTTAATGCCCGAATAAAATGTGGCCTGGAAATGTTTTTGTGTGACTGGGGCTTAATAGAGAATGTCATGTTAATATGCACAGTCATTCAACATGACATTGACTGTACTCAGAACTATACAAATAAAACTTATAAAAAGTCTTTCATGCAATTAAACAAATGAAACACAGACCTCAACGCTGTACTGCATGACTCAGGTTGCCTACTCATGAGGTCAGTAGAAGTTGCTCAAAAACTTTGCAAACTAGTGTTTGCACTAGCGGGAAGTTCTTTCTCTGGAAAGAGCTGCTTAAATTGAATCAGTATGTGTGTATTGATGATAAATGTAAACATACACAGGCTGGGTAATGCAGTACAATCTTGCCATTAAAGCTAGACATACCATATGGTTTAGATTACACGTGAACTTAAACTAAGTTATCCAACAGTTTAGGTTCAACATCTGTAAACAATAACAGCCCAGTTAAACAGAATGAACTAATTGTGAGAACTACACTTTATTCTTTTCAGTTGAGCATTTTCTCGTGAATCAGCCAGTACTGAGGTGAAGTTATGTATGGAAGCCCTGAAGGGACAATTCCATATGAATTGAGTGCTAGACACAACATTTAGAGAGGAGACACAACATTGTTACGTTAATAAAATTATTGAAGGCCAAGTTTTTTCTTGACAACAAAACATTTATCAGTTTGGTCATTGTTTTGTCATGTTTAGAATTAAATTGAATGTCATTTAATTTAGGCTTTACAAAGGCAATGCAGGATACTGCAGCACATATCGAGGAGATGTGTGTCTGAACGTTCTCCGCCGGGAAGCTTTGGTCTTCTTTAATTACTCTCTACCGAACCCTGAGGATGCTCAGGAGTATCTGGCTCAGAGCGCCTGGAGTGAGTTGGAAGGAGTGAGCTCATTCTGCAGGCCCGCTGTCAGGTCGCTGCTCTGCCATGCTACCTTCCAGGACTGCAACCCTTCTGGTCTGGGACCTGCACCTAAGCCTGTCTGCAGGTACTGTATATGTTCTGCTGTGTGTAGTCTGTGGAGTACATTGTTGTGTAAATTGTAAACAAGAACATCCAAACAAAAAATGAAAGGCCGCTATTTAAGATTAATCAGAAAAGGCACATTGTTTGGCTCATTAAACATCACTCATTGAGCTGTGTTGTTTACAGTTGTGTTGTTGCAACAACAGCCCTGTTGTGTACCAGGATGCAGGCTTAATTAAAATGGTAAATTTGCGAGAGGTCTGTATGTCTGACATTGTTGTGGCGTTAATGACTGTTCTCAAATGTGCTTCCAAGACTTTCATGATGACTTTACAAACTTTCTGCATTTCATTTCATTCAAAATATCACATAGCATTTAAAAAAAAAAATTATGTCAGTTAGTTGGGTTAATTATTTCAAGCTGTCATAAGTACATGTTAAGAAAGTGGACGTGTTACTGGGGACAGAAAAAGCTACAAATAGTTAATTAAGCAAAAGTTTGTTTTTTAAAAGATACAGTACATAGATATAGTACATAACAGAATTAAATAATTGTTTATATTAAAATAATTGTTATAATTGTTTTTAGACAAATTTCTACGTGACACACTACCAAAGGACTAATGCCTCTTATGCCTGTTTTAATATGGAAGCGATTTAAATACCCTTAAACATATATTTGTAGTACACTGTGTGAAAATATAGCAAAACTTAAAACATATTTCTACAGGAAACAATTTTCATTTATACTTTAATATAAAATAGGGAAATTCAGCTACAAAAGTCACGTCATGCAGACCCATATGGTTATGTAGTAAATAGTTATTTGGTAAATGTTTTAGTAAAGTGTACTGTTTGTACTGTAAGTACACTTATCATGTTAACAATCCCTGTGGAACAACTGGAGGTTAAGTGGTAGTTCATGGATTGCTCTCTCCAGAGATTAAACTAACAGCCTTCCAATTACCAGCTCTAAGCTTTACCCAGTATACCCCAGCTTATTTACTGTATAAACTGTACATACTGCTCTGTTTTTTTAAAGGGAGCACTGTCTGACAGTGAAGGAACTGTACTGCTATAAAGAGTGGCGTTCTGCTGAGGAAAGATCTCATCGAGGGTTCCCCCATAGCTTGAGCATCACTCTCCCAGAATGCAACACTCTACCCAGCCAGCAAACAGACCCATTCTCTTGCACAACCGTTCCTTATGTTGGTAAGAGTCACACAGTGTTATGTAAACCTACATCTTCCTATGTGGTACCAGTGCATTTTTGTTTAGCTTTGAAAGCCTGCAATATTTCAGGACAGATCCAGACAATCAGTCCATCCGGCCTGTGAAAACAATGGGTGTTAGTGGAAATGAGTGTAGTGGTTTGTTTTGTTTATGTGAAATGCCTTGTAAGGAATGTGATGATAGCTAACTCGTAGATGGATGAGATTAGCATGCTTTATAGACAAAGGATATGAGGACGGATTGGTGGAGGTTAGACAGCTGAGCAAATGTTTCTAACCAAAGGTTTACGGTATCTTACTCACAGGTGCCAAACTTTGGTTTGTAAAAAACAGCCATCAAATACTGTAGCTGAACATTTTAAATACATTTATTAAGATGCCAAGCCAAAATATATTTCTTATAAATGTCTTGTTTTTGTTATCTAGCTATCAGTAAAGACCAAGTTACAAGTAAGTGTTGATCTAGTGTTCTCTTCTATTAAAATTTATATTCCAACATGGTTTAACAGTTTACTATTTATATATCTATAGCAACATGTTACAACGACAGGGGAAGGTTTTACCAAGGAATTCACAACATTACAGCATCAGGAATTACCTGCCAGAAATGGAATCAGCAGGTAAATGTTTGTACTTCCTTCATGTTCCTTCAAGAAACCGCAACTCAAACTTGATAAATTTATCTTAATGGTGTTATTGTCCCCATCGTTAAGGTTTGTATGTTCAGTGTTGTGGTCTAAGTGTCTCACACAATTATGCATTCTTACTTAAAATTACTTTAATGTTCATTAAAGTAATTTTCTTTCAGCAATTGCAGTAGACTTTCAAAAAGGACACTTCGTTTTGTGAGAATGTGGCTGATGAAAAAGCAAATTAGCTGAACCTTTAAGCATGCAGCTAACTAAATTAAGTAGATGTTGCTTTATTGTTATGACTATCTTAAGTATTAGTACTAGAACAAATCACCTTGCACAAGATGCAACATTGTTTTAAGTAAGAATGCATAATTGTGTGAGACACTTAGACCACAACACTGAACATACAAACCTTAACGATGGTGACAATAACACCATTAAGATAAACTTATCAAGTTTGAGTTGTGGTTTCTTCTGACCTAAATGATGCTGTTAGTGTTGGATGATGATCTGACACCTGTCAACCACAGATCAGCCACATTTGAGGAGTTGATTTAGGGTTTCTCATCTCTCTATGGTGACTAAGGTGACTATGAGGCTATGGTGTTAGAAGAGCGTCACTGGGTGTTGGCCAAAGAGCTTGAGGCTCTCTTGCCAAATGGGGCTATAGAACATTTTACATAGCACATGAGAGATCTGGGCTTTTGAAGTCATTTTTTTATACTTTTAGTATAGACATACAGCCTGTTTATGCTCAAGTAAATCATGTGTTAAATTTAGCAAGAGGGAGAAGAAAATTTCATATTGAGATATTGCCAGAACACAAGTTTCTCGGGTTTGCTTTCAGAGGGGAATGTGCTTCCTTTTGGCCTACCTCTATCGTCTTACACAGTGGATGCAGCATCTATGTATAGCTAATGTTTATTACCTTTTTTATTTATTTCTAATTTGTTCTCCTCACATTGTAAGAGAGGGTTTGCCAGGACTGAGTTTACCTACACTTGGTAGTGCCATTCTGGCTGACCCAAATCTGGACAGAGTCAAAGGGACTTTTGTCTTAGGCAATTTTTTACCTCTACCTCTTTCAACTGAGATTGTAGAGGCCATTTTGAATTCAATTCAATCTACTGGGAGATTAAATGCCCTGAAGTATCAGTTCTTCGTGGTGTAACAGCATGTTGACCAGTCACTGCCATATTGGTTGTGCTAGCATTCCTTTAAACAGATTTAGCTTCCACTACCCTTAAGGTTTGTGTGGCTGTTGTTTTTGCTAGCCATGAACCTGTTAATGGAGCCTCTGTTGGGAGACTTTTTTGGGAGACCTTGTTGTCCCTTTTTTTGTGTGGTATTGTTATTATGCTGTCTATGATGTCTTTGACCTAGTGTCACCCCTGGCACTAGGGGTGGCATTGACATGCATTTTACCAGCTGCAGCAGACCGACATTCTTATGTGTCTTATGTAATAAACATTCATTAGACACATTCTCATTCATTAGCACACATTCATTAGGTTTTACAGCTTAGACTTGATTTCAACCCCAGGCACTCAAGTCTTTTTTGCTCCTAATGTGCTCCTAATAAACTAGAGAGTTAGACATTTTTGTCCTGGCCCTGGAGTAGTACCTAATGGATTTCAGTCTCTCAATTGAGGTTGTTGAGACAATTCTAATTTACAGTACTCCCTTTGAAAGGAAATTAATTTTGAAAGTATGATGTCCACCGCCTGGGTTGGCCTGGGTTACAGTGCTGGTGCTCCAAGAGCTACATTTAAGTTATATTTGGCTGCTGTCTTCACTAGCCACATACCTATTAATGGAGCTTATGTGAGAAGGCAGCCCTTGGTGTCTCAGTTTCTGCTTTCTGTCATATGGCTGAGCAGAATATGCCTTTCTGCAGGCTAAGTATTTGTTGGAAGTCCTTTTTCCAGGCTTCACCTGGAAAACCTTTCCAGGTTGTGGAAGGTTTTTCAAAGGCTTCACCTGAGTCTTTAGATTCAGCTTCAGAGAAGCTTCTGACTCTTCAGATAGATTGACTATTGGCATTGACTACTTATAGAGCTGCAGACCATGTCAGTAGCCTTCTCCTGTGTTGACTTTGTATATGGTCAAAGTCGTTGACTCTAGGTATGGTCAAAGTTGTATTGAGTTAAGTAACATTATTTATTGTGTCTTCTAAAAAATAATGTGGAAAGTTTAAATGAACGCGGTGGGTTTTAAATTAGACAAACTTTATTGGACGTAACAGGGATGATGGAAATATTTAATTTGGTCACAGATGACAAGAACACAGTTAAAGTTTCATACGGATTGCTGTGTTTACACCTTCTTAAACAGGATCCCCATCAGCACAGGCTATCGGCAGACGTGATTCCTGAGTTGCAAAATGCAGAAAACTATTGTCGTAACCCAGGAGGAGAGAGTGACAGGCCATGGTGCTACACCATAAACCCCAGTGTACGCTGGGAGTACTGCATGGTGCCAAAATGCGGGGAAGGTATCATAGAATTACCTCAGACCTATGCTGTAAATTATACAATTTAGAAAAAACTCTATAACACTTATCTTATGCCCACATTCTAGACCTCATCAATTCTGATGTCTGTTGTTCACCTACACAGTTAATTTTTAGAAATTATAGACAGACAGTAGGCAGTAACATTGTGCTGTTTTAAATACACCACTTTTGGGCAAATTGTAAGGCGGAACTGCAAATACCACACATAAAACGCATTGATATTACATCATTCAAAATGAAACAAGGAAGAATATAATTTAGCTATAAAAGTAATTTAGCCTAATTAAATTGACAATTTTACCCAATATGCTATGTGATTGTGTCATTAGCTTAGCAACATGCTAAAGTCAAAATGTATAAAAATCAGATGTTAGAAATATACATAAACTGTGCAAATGTATAAAATATGTGTAAGGAGCAGACAACAAGGTAACTTGATAGGTTTGTAATTTCTACCGTATTTCTTTCCCTCTAGTTACTAGTGTGAAGACTGCACCCTCGATTCCAAAACCAGTCCAGTTCTACCCACCCCCTCCCGTGTCTACAGCCTACTCCATGAGCGTTATAATCTTTGTCATTGCTGGCTTTGCTGGGGCAGCTTTTTTCACCATACTCATCCTCATGTGCCATAGACGAAAGAAAATGTGGAAAAAACGAAAGAGGTAAAGCTAAAGGAAAGAGAAATATAATTTATTACATTCATTTCATATTGTGACTGTCCTTTAAACTTAAGGTTGTAGGTTTAAACCTTTGGTTGATTTGTAAGACCTAATTTAGGAAATAGAACATATTCCTGGAACAGCTTTAGCAAAATATTTTTTTTTTTAGAAATGCTAGTTTTCAAGTGTATACTTTCTTCCACACAGTTGTACTGTTTGCACTTCTCAGAAAAAACACAGTTGTTAAGTGCACATAAAGTACACTTTATAGACTAAAAAGTGGGTCAATGTACTCAAGTAATAAACATACCCTTTAAAGTATACAAGTACTAGTACTTACTACTTAAAATGTTGACAGAATTATGCTTAAATTTTAAGGGTTTATGCTTAAATTTTAAGGGTTATTAAATTTTAAGGGCTTAAACATTCTTTGTTAGGATGCCAACAATTTTTTGACAAATTACAAATTAGAAGACAAATTGGTTAAGATTAAGCACAACCTAAACACAACCCAAAAATCGTTTGTTCAGCATTTCAAGAGATAAAGACCTTGTCCGTACACTACACTTAACTTTAGATTACTCAAGAAAACCTCACCATAATTTACTCTAGTTGACAAAAAATGCCAAGCCTTGAGTCATGAACTGAGGAATATTTTGACATATACCATGTCATTGTACTATAATAAAACAATGTCAGTTTCAGAACATAAATGTCCTCTGTATTCCAAAACAAACTTTCATGAAACTAACTTTCATTGAAGCAAAAAGGCTTGTTAGTTTCTATTTTTTCTTATTACATCATGAATAGATCAGCACAGGGCTGTTTATACAGCAAGACACTGGAAGTGTCTTTGAATAAATGCATTTGCTAATTGAAATAATAATCAGTGTCATCTCTATTAAAACTCAAGCTGTGCAGAAATTTTGTCCTGTTAAGACTGTGCTTCTATATCAGTAGGGTGCTGGAGACACCGTCTCTGGCTGCTCTACCCTCAGAGCTCTTGTTGGACAGACTTCACCCCAACCCCATGTATCAACGGCTGCCTCTTCTTCTCAACTCTAAGCTTCTCAGTCTCGAATATCCACGCAACAACATTGAATATGTCCGTGACATTGGAGAGGGGGCTTTTGGGAGGGTGTTTCAGGCAAGGTGAGAGCTACCAAACATTTTAAGCAAACGTAACTTCAGTGCCGCTAATGTCACTGTGATGAGTCATGTTTATGCATGTTTTCAACAATGGTCAAATAATGAGGAACAACAAAAAGCAGCTTTGAACTTTGACCTCCTTTAAATCTACTGACTCACCGTTGACTTGAGTCAACGCACACCAACTATGAATCAGCATATGAAGGTCTGATGCATAGAGCACAATCCATCTCTGCAGTCATGTGGTCCATGTGATACCAGAATGTATATAAAGACCCCTAAGAACTACACAATCTGGAAAAATATATACACCACATAGCCGTCTCCTGAAATAGGAGCTTGGATAGGTCTGGCAGACATGTGATGCATTTCAATGTGAAACTTCCCTGTAGACACTATTGCATGAGCAAGCCCTGCTGAGGAGGTTATTTATAGGATGCCTAATAGAAAAGTGTTTACTTCTTCAGGAGCACACAGGAGCCTACAGAACAGGAAGTGCAGCCCTAATGGCATTCTAAGTTGGTTCCTGAATGGCTGCCATTATGGCTCTGTTTCCACATTTTGGCATCTCAACTTATTTAGGAAAACTTTTTTGCCAGTTTGACAAGTATGTTACAAATTGGACAATGGAATGTTTTCATTGGACAATGGAATGCTTTACTGATCTTAATGTTGTTTAAGATCAGTAAAGCTGGCTGTTTGTGACCCTCTGTTCTAGTGTAACTACTGTCAAGAATCAAGACGTGTTTATAATGGCACTGTAGAGTGTATATGCTGGCTGCCTAATGCTACGGCCTTGTGCATGCATGTAAAAATACACAACAATTTGGCTGTGTGGCTGTTTAGCAACTATGTAAGTACAGAAGGCAAACACTTTTTCAAAAACTAGGACGATTTCAGCTGGGCACATTTTATAAGCTAAGTAGTACAGACAGCTGTTAAAAAGTTTCTTTTTCTTTTGAACACAAAACAGATATTGTGCCTAAAGAGCTCATCAAATGATTACTTCCTCCAGCTTCAAATTGCAATTAATCTCTCAAGAGAATGAGTAAAGTAATCTCTCCAGTGTGTGTGCCCTCTTTTAGAGCCCCTGGCCTTTCGCCGTTGGAGCCATTCACTATGGTGGCCGTAAAGATGTTGAAGGAGGAAGCTTCTGCTGATATGCAGAATGACTTTCAAAGGGAAGCCGCTCTCATGGCCGAGTTTGATCACCCCAACATTGTACGACTCCTGGGTATGTATTACACCTTTATGTTGGTATGTTATCTGTACTTTTACAATACATATGTGTTAGGGCATTCAGAAATATTACTTGTGTGTCCTTTCCTTAGAGGTATCATTGAAAAAGCCTTAAAATAGCTTGACTCATCCATTTTTGGGCCGACCCAGGATGTACTGAGTTGAGGACATGATCAATCTCCTCTGTGGCATTCCGGATGCTTCAGAAGTGTATTTTTGGCAGGTTGTCAACTGTTGGAAGTGCAACTAACCCGTGTCATTTATGTGTCTGCTCTCTAGGAGTCTGTGCGGTGGGGAAGCCCATGTGTTTGATGTTTGAATATATGGCCCATGGGGACTTAAACGAATACCTGCGACAGCGCTCCCCATCCCAGCAGCCCGGTTTGAGTCGGAATAGCTTGACATGCAGCAGACTTGTGTCACAACCTGAGCATTACCCACCCCTTAGCTGTCTTGAGCAGCTTTCCATTTCCAAGCAGGTAGCAGCAGGCATGGCATATTTGTCAGAACGCAAGTTTGTACACCGTGACCTAGCTACACGCAACTGTTTGGTTGGAGAAAGCCTAGTTGTGAAAATTGCAGATTTTGGTCTCTCACGCAACATCTACGCAGCTGATTACTATAAAGCTGGTGAAAATGATGCCATCCCCATTCGCTGGATGCCACCTGAGTCCATCTTCTACAATCGCTACACCAGCGAGTCAGATGTGTGGGCTTATGGTGTGGTATTATGGGAAATCTTCTCATATGGCATGCAGCCCTACTATGGAATGGCCCATGAGGAGGTAATATACTATGTAAGGGATGGAAATGTTCTTGCTTGTCCAGAAAATTGTCCACAAGAGCTTTATAACCTCATGCGCCTGTGCTGGAGTGGCCATCCCACTGACCGGCCCAGTTTTGCAAGCATTCATCGTATTTTGGAAAGAATACATGACCAAATGCTGCGATCTAGCCTTTCCTGAGAAAATTTTAAAAATGCTGTTTGAAAAATAACAAACCTTAAGGAATCTCAGTGTTAAGGGACTTATTTGATTTCCAAAAAACCTTGAAGGATCTTGAAGAAGGATAAACCACGTTAAGAAATCCACAAAAGCTTCAGAGGAAACCTTATAGCGTGTGCAACAAATCTTAAACTTCTCATAAATACACCAGATCCCAGAGGAACATTGTGGAATCTGAAATAAGCCTAAAATGATTGAAAAGGCTAACTTTAACACTTTAAGCAATACTGATCCTTCGAGGTCTTTGAAGACAGCTTTTCATGTCTTTATTACAGGATCACAGTTGTTTTCTTATAGTAACACAAATGTATGGTAGACATCAAAGGTTTGATGTGATTAATTTAAGCAGGATCTGTAGTGAGGAAGACAGTACATGTGAAGTAATAAGGCAGATGAACCCACTGCTAAAACCCCTGCCAGCAGACATTCTGTCTTATATTTGATTTGTTTTGAGTTTAGCTTTGGGAGTTCCATGTATTTGCTTATTGTTTAGTAACATTCTTGAATGAAATTTATAAAAAAAAACATGCTGTAAAATAATTTTCTTATTTTAACTTTTAAAGTAAAACATGTAAGTAGAATAGTGGCACATTAACACTTTATTATTTTATATTGTAACTTATAGTTATTACTTTATACTAATTGATCTTCTAGGTTTAGACAACTGTTTGCTCACATTCATTTTCTTTAAATAAAACAAACATATTTCTAAAATGTTTTCTAAAAGATTGCACATAGACGTCACACATTTGCAAGTAGAACAGATACATAATTATTAATAGGTTCATGACACATTTATAACAATTACATTCTGAAGCAAAATAAATTATTCTGGCATTGCCAAACATAATATCAAAGAAATTTGCATTGGAGGGACAGGTCATCTACTAAAAACATGTACTGTTATTATAAACTTTCTATTGTAAGACACCAAAAACTGTTGAAAATAAGCACACATAGCATGATATTTTGTTATTGATGTTTTGTTAATATTATTTGATTTATAATCAGCTCTGTTATATTGTAGATTAGCTGTAGGAATGGATGCTGCATATTAATCTGTTTAAAATAAAAAATATTCAAACTTGATTTTGTATAGTTCTCTCATTATTTCAGACATGGATTTCATATATGGCTACAAACACCTATAGAATTATGAAATGGTGAATAGAGAATGTTTCAGAATGTGGTAGCATACTAAGTACTTGAGGTGACAGGTAGGGGGCAGTGTCATTACACAGCATCGAGTAAAGAAGATGAGCTCATGGAAAAGTCATTTATTACACACTACCTTTCTCTGCATTTGAGCCAATTTTTGCTCTAAGCATTAAAAACAGGAAGTAAGGGAGACAGTATTAAATCACACTGGCATTTAATGAAAGGGATGATCAAGGATTTTCTTTCATCGCATGTGGGACAGTCATTTTACTTATCATCCAAAACTGTTAGATTATATCTGATAATCCTACAAATACATTGTCTTTGCCACCACTTTTCTCACTGTTATGGAAACCACAGGGAATAAACAAGGCAAACCACAGACTTTAAACCACTAAGCCAGGAAAAACAAGTGACGATTAGATTCACGCGCCATGGGTCCTGCCAGCAAGTTTGGAAGACAGAGAGGCCACAACACAAGTTAGCGGGTGAATTTGGGCCTCAGTGGTTTTTAACTGTACACTCTTTCTGACCCCTGTGACGTAACCTTGTAAAAACCACCATATTCCTGATCAAAACACTTGGAGGAAAATTAAACCTGCTGTTTATTTCCTTACAACAGCACAGAATGAATATTTTCATATTCATCAATTTTATAAGACAGAGGCATTTTATTCATCACTCTTCACCAAAATTGTGGAACGTAAGACCTTTCAAGGACTAAACCTCACCAAGATCTATAAACGAATTTACATTTAAACTTGAATCAAACAGATAAAAAAACACATTTACTTACAGAGAGACAAACTTTTAGGATTTGTTTAGGATTTGATGAAATTGACACAGTCTATAAATTCTGGTTTTAATACACCAAAAGCTTGGCTGGATGTTCACCTTTTTTACACATAGCACTGGTACTACAGAGAAAGTGGGATTTTAATAGAATTCAAAATGATGAGTTTACTAGTATTGGTAGGTTGTGTGCATCTGAGAAGTGGAAGGAATTTGAGACCATCCCACATAGGGTGGTGTCTCTGTCATGTATGGTGTCTGGTGCCAAAGAAAAAACAAAGAAAATTAATATAAACACAAGCTAATTACAAATTCAATAATTAGTGCAGCCAAATGCTTAATCACATGACACAGCATTTCTATTTCAAGTGCTGTATATAAAGTGAACACTCGCTAACACATATATATTATATCCATTTAAATACTGAAAACAGGTTACGGCTACTAATTTATTCTGTGTGGGATAACCTATACTATCTAATGTTATAGTATTATTTTGTTCAGGGTCTGACACGGGGTCTTTCAGTGAGAGGGTGGAGTGTTATGAACCTAGAAAGTGAACAGTTAGTTCACTGTTCCCATTTTTGGTTCTGTTTATTTTGGACCTAAGTGAAAAACTTGGTATAGCCGTGGTTTCCTAAAGTTAGAAATGGCAGTTCTTGGACACATCTTGCATTTTGTACAGCAAACAGCTTACTGAATTATTCAACAGACACCACATTATGCACATAAGCATATGCTTTTGTCCAACGTTTTATGATCTGTAAAGTGTGAAGGAAATTAATGCTATGGATATTTTGACAAGTTACAGAGGCAGACTTGTATTTAGATTTTTCGCAGGTCTATATACATTACAGTCATATACAGTCACATAAAAACTCAAAAAGTCTGAGTATCTGGTGTTTATATAACACAAGTTTGCAATACTCCATCACTGACACCAGAAACTACAGATGAGTAATGTAAACACTCGCAATTCCGACATCAGCTGCTTCAGTTTGTAAACTCAGAAATCTACAAGTAAAACTGTAGTTCAAATGTCCTGTGCAATTTTTTTTTACTGCAAAAAGAAATGCATTTTAAAGCAAAAATTACAGCATAATATCCCCATCACTCATCTTCTTTCTCTGGACACAAGGATTTCCTACCAGTTTGAAGGAAATGTGGAAACATTTTTTGTTGTAAAAATGGGAAAATATCTGGCAGCTGGGAGACATTATGGGGAAATTAGCACATTTTTCCTTAGCAGAAAAACAAAACTTTCAGCATATGATTTCTACTTAATTCATAACTGTAAAGCACTTTGATTTTACAAATCTGAAATTAACAACTTCAAATGCATGTTTGATATAATATTTAAATAATGCATGTAAGATGAATTTTGACTGAAATGCAGTTTTATTTTAAGGATCACTTATTGCATGAAATTAACTGAATGTTATACAGAATGTCTAAATACACAAATCAGAGACCTCATTAGGAAACAAGTAAAATATATGCAATATCTGAGTATGGTCACATTTTCTGTAATGGACCGGAAAAACACTGCAGTTTTTTAAACTAGCATGAACCAATGACCCATGACCTGTCACACACAGCTTATATGGTTGGCTGTGGTTTGGAGCACAACACTGTTTTAACAAACTTGAGAGTGAGACTTACATTAGACCATTAGATTGGTTGGTGCTTGGTAGCACTTAAAAACAAGAGGTTTTATAGGTTGTTTTCCTGGTAAGACAAATGAAAACATAAAAACTACATGAGAAGTCCTTAAAAACCAAACCACATATTTATATCATAAAACTTAGGACAATGTTAGTATGTACACACAATTTGTAATACTGAAATAATACTGTAAAAAAATGTTGCATTCATCTCAAAAAACATGTCTTCAGATTTTAGCCTCATTACAGGGTTCCAAAGTTCATTCCCATTTCACATAATTGTTAAAGTAATTGTTCATTTTCTGAGAATGTTTTTCAAAGATCATAACATTACATTTTTATTTTTAATTTTCATATGGCTAAATAATTAAAAAGTTGCACATTAAAACACTGTCATTGTATGTGATGACAAAATATTCAAAACAAGTGGCAAACAAGTGATGCTAGAGTTTTTCAGACATTTTTGTGATTACTTTTTAACCAACTGGACACAAGTCTCACACGTTCACATACTAACCACAGGTGTAATTCATCACAATACAGTCTGAGTGTACACAATACACCAAAGTGTCCAAACACTGTATTTTAAAATAAAATTTTTGGAATTTTTGTGCAATTGTTTGTTGGTTTGAAATGTGTCCTTGTGCTATTTTACTCCACATAAAATGCCACTTGGTTTGATATTTTGTTACGAACAACATTCTCATTTTATGACAGATGTTCAAATGTTTTTGGTGCCACTATGGAAATACCTTCAACATAGCAGTTCTTCCATGTTTGCAAAAATGTTTAATCTTTTGCTAATTATGTTTCAATTCAATTAGGTTTCACAGAAAACTTGAACCAAAATGCTTGATATAGTTATACAATGATTTAAATGTTTTAACTTTAAACAATAAACATTCCCTTTTTGACTAACATATTTGAATATATACACATTATATACATACGTACATACACTGGTACATAAAGTACAAACACCGCTTTAAACAGCTCATAATTTAATTTCTGTTGTGTTCAACCATAAGAAATTGTAAAAATGCTATCAAAATGATGACATTTTTGAATTGTGGCCAAGGTATGTTACATCATTACAATGACAGGTCAGTTCTGATATCTATAAAAAATTTAAATTTTCAATTTCTTTTGTTCTATTATTTCTTCTGTTTTCTATTTATTCTGTGTGTTTAAGCAAAATGGCATCAAATGCAACCTGATCAACCTTTCAATGTAATTCATAAAGATATA
>JBAJNP010003637.1:0-38274 GCA_036877545.1 Yasuhikotakia modesta | reverse complement strand
TTGCCACCAGAAAGGACTGTCAAGCAATTTAAACCACTTCTAATAGTTTTTAATTAATTCAAAGACTGAAAGCCTGTGAGCTGTAGTCATTATATAAACACTCTGAAGAATTTTACAGCATATTTGTTTTTTCAGACATCTGGATTATCACATGAAAACCTGCAGATTTCTGTATGAAAACTATTTGAATGTTTGTTCTTCTTTAAACTGGCACTTGGCAACCTTCTGCTGTACCTGCACTGGCATCTGTTGCAGACAGCCCTGGCATCTGAAGTCTCGCATACTGCCGTTATCACAACATACCTACTGCATTTCATGTCTGTACCAATGGGCCGTGCCCGGGCACTTCTTTGATTCTAATCTTTCATGGATGTCAGATTTGCATTTGGAAATAGCACACATGTATGCGTGCAATGACATATTTAGATATTGACTTTTAACATGGACTATGTCAGAGCCGCGATCATGCCACTCCCCCAGTGACGGCATTGCAGAGACATATGACTGGACTTCAAAGGATAAGTGTGGAGAAATGAGAGGAATGCTAACACCATCTTCCACCCTGCAGATCTGCATTAATAGTAGATCAAGGCGGAGGAATGCAGAGCGACCGGATCAGCGTGTGACCCTTGAATATCCTGGCATTGTGCTTTTTAAGTGCCGTACTCATACCACACAGACTGCTCTGCTCTGATAATAGAATCTGTTCCCTGGCACTTAGCCAGTCTAGAACAGTCTAGACTATTCTAGACTGGCTGGTCCTTTCTGTGCAGCACAGGTTTTATAAGAAGCAGTCAATAATAATACAGTTTATAATAGAAGGGCTTTAGAATGAAATACATTTTCTGCTTAAAAAACAGCACTTGTCATTCACCAGCATGTCGCGTTAGGTGGGTGGGTGCTAGTCCTCAGTGAGGAGTGCTGGCATGCTGTTGAGCTAACCAGGATTCTTAACTAATTTGACCAGCAATTTCCATGTGACTATATTAGCCAGCACCAAAAGCAGTAACCAGAATAATGAGCTGGTCTTTTCAAGCTAAACTTCGAGTTTATCGGATTCACAACTCTTGAAAAACCCTGATTAAAACGTCATTACCTGCTTTCTTTGAAAATCAGAGTTTATAAAGGAAGGGCCCTATCTTGCAGGCTGGGCTAAAAACCACTACCAGGATGTGACTGTTTAGACCACATGCGCATGAAAACTGCATAATGAAAGTTGTTTGTTAACAGTATATTTGGTTTAAAACAGCAGTTTTGGAACCATCTGCAAAGAAACTGATGTCAAAGGAGAAATGTGCTCTCATATCAGCATATCTTACTCTTCCTCAGTCACAAGTGCAGAAGAACACTATGTCTGCAACTGGTGATCAGAGCAAACATTAGCGCTAACAGATGCCAGTACTACTGTCTGGGTTGAGTCACTAGCTGCAGGGCTTGGAGAGGAGGGGCACATGTGTGCAGCACAGCCAGCCAACCAGCTGCAAAGTGGTTTCAGGGTAAAGTTTTTTTCTCTCTGTGTTTTGAAGTCTTGTGCACCTGTGAACACAAATTAAAAGACACGAAACGTTTCAATCAGAGGGGAGCAACAAGTCATTGCAATTCACAGCTTTCAAATGCAGAGACTGAATACTTGTGCATAGGGATGTTTGGTGGCTAACTGACTAACATTTCCTGAAAAGTTTCAGCTTCACTGTCTGGTTTTCACAGAAGGTACGTGGGCCTCTGAGAAAAACCATACGCTTTGTGCGGAAACATCATGAGAAAGTTGTATATTTTGCATGTGAGGGCCCGTGACATTTAGCAAACATGCAGTTTGTCCTTGGCTCAGCAGGTGACAAGTGTGAGTCGGGTCATTCTGTAAATGCAATGCCACTGCAAAGAAATACTGACCAGACAGAAGGTGAAAGCATGTTATGAAACAAATGTGTTTAATTTCATGTATATCTTTTTAGTCTTGGGTCAGTGGCCTGAGTCAGGCCACATTATGCATTATGTTTACAATCACATGATCTATGAATTAATGAAAGTGGCTCAGTTTATAGTGTCAGTGTGTATATGTAGTAAATTTAAAAGCACATTTATTTGTCATTTATTGCTTTGTACTCTGTAATCTCTGGTTCATGTATTTAGGGTGCTAATTTTAGGTTGATAATTTCTAAAATGGTAAATTTTAACTTCAGGCAAATTGTGTCATAATTATTGTTAGTTAAATGCAAAGATAAATTATTATCAGAGAGAGTCTAAGATTATTTTGAGGAACCATTTGATTAACTTGCCTGGTGTTCTTTATCAGAAGCAGGTGTGTGTGTGGCTTTGTGTCTGCAGATGTGTGTGTGCACTTTGCAGGATGGTTAGCTCTCTTGTCAGTTGACATTTAAGGGTTCCTCACAAAGGCTTTCAGACACTACCTTAAATGCTCTTTCAAGTTTTGATACACTTTGCTTTGGGCATTTGCCATCAGTATACAGCACCTGGTCCAGGTATTTACTCTGAAACACATGCAAAATTTCCAGTGATGTCACCAGCAGTTTTCTGAAGGTTACGATTTGATTGGCCAGCGTAACAAGAGATAAAAGATCAAACATGCCACAAATGAATATCTGTCTTACGGGTAATCCTGAACCCTGTCTTTCATAAACCACAAACCATAGGCAAACAATGACTGAGTTGAAATCACCTTCTTACTACTAATAAAACCCCCTCTTAGTATTGTTCAAAAACAAAGTCTTTTTTGGTATTACTGGACTCCAGCCTGTGCTAAATCATATTTAGAATCTTGTATTACCATGTGTGTTTATTTTATTTGCACTCTCATAAGATAATAACCTAAATGAATCTACAGTTATATCTCTCCAGGTCACCTCAGTTAGGAATCTAACAGCTCTAGCTGTGTCCTGACTCTGCTGCATTAGATGGTGCGTAACTGACACAGATCAGAAGTCAGTCTGCATTTGCAAGAGGCCTCTTAGTTGAGCAAGCCACTTAAAGACAGCAGCTGGTGCATGGGTGGTGAAAGGTCACGCAGGGTCTGGAGAACTGCCAGATCTCGCAACTTCTCTTTCTCTCTCTCCTGCAGACATGGTTATTGAACTGCTGTGACCTTAATACTCTGATGTAACAGTACAGCAAAAGTACAATTGTAAGCACATTGTTGCATGCAATACCTAACATTGCTTCAAAAAGAAAACAAGGATCATTGCATTTGTGAGGCATTTATTTAAAGAAATCTATGCATCTTTGCCACAGTTTAACATTGCATTGTAAATATTTGCCAAAATAAAGTACAACTTCATTAACAACATCAACAAGAAAAGTCCTTTGTTTCCAGCTCATAATCACAAAAGACAAGTTAGATTAAATGTCCATGTAATATTAACTTTCCAGGTGGCCATTAGACCTAAAATCAATAAACTTTTCAAAATGTCATTTAAACTTAGTTCCTCTTTAATATCCACATCTTTACATTGTATTAGAAAGCCAATTCCAAGGCTTTTTCCCTCCAACAATTTTATAAACGTGCCCTCTCTTTCTCTCTCTCTCTGTCAACATGTCCTTTTTCCTCTTGTCTCCATGATACCACCACAATAGACTTCAGTGTAGCCACAGAAGCCTTGACCTCTCATTGCTTGTCCAAAAAACAAAACAAAAAAAGAGTCTGAATCACAGCGGCTAACTTTCCAGGATTGCCAGCTGTATGCTGCGACAGTCCTCTTATCTTCCTCTGTTGTGTGAGGGTAATCCAGACAATATCTCAAAGCTATTAGCTTTGCAGTTGCATACCCTTCAGGATGGACGTCTTCACACCCAGAGTCTTCGACTTGTTTCCAGCTTCATTCATGTGAACATGCTATAGCCATCCCTTATCAGCGTTCTGGCAGGGTAATAGTGGGCACCCACTCATAGACATTGCGACTCTCTTCACAGAACATGCCCAGTCTTTCAAGAGCAGAGTCTTTCCAGGTGTCAGTGTTGGGGCTCTTTGTAACAGAAAGAGAATATAAGAAATTAACATTGGGTCGACAGGAGGCGTTAAATGTAGGTGTAGGCAACGTGTAGGTGTCATGTAGACTTAGCGTTATAGTCTACTTACCGTTACAAGTATGCAGTGCGCGTCCTTGGGTTCGTCGTCTTGATCGCTGCCCACGATGTCAGCCAGACGTTCAATGTCGTTCACACGCACGATGTTAATGTCGTTATCGAAGCAGAAGGCTTGGATGAGAGTGAAGTGTATTTGGAGAGCGATGTCACATTCGTACTCCTCATCGGTAGCAAGGACGCAGAAAGCCACACTATCCGGGTCACTGAAGTCGAAGAAATAAGATATCGATCAGAGATTGTCGCGTGCATGCATAATAACAATGACACTGTACAAGCAATAAATAACAAACACTTACACATTCATAACTTGTGCGGACTCATACACCCCTACAGTAAGACAGTCCTGTTTCTTAGCGGAGACCAGGAGCTCCTCCAGTGCTGATCCGGCACTTTGCATTCTGGAGAACAAACCCGGAGCATTAATACATCTTCTTGCAGTTTAATAAAACGCAAAGAAGAAGCAATATATATAAATAAAGCAATAATCAGATCAGGTGAACAATAAACTCACCTATCGCCACTGGCAGCTGAACTGTCTTGTCCACTCAGTTCTTCAAAAGTCATTGTTTAAATCCAGGTTAGGTACCGGTTCTGTTGGTCGTGTCTTGCTGCGTGTCTTAAGATTGTGATGCGGGGTTATCCGCTCTCTGTCTGTTTTATACAGCCCAGTCCCGTTTCTCGGCAATGGGCGGGTATTCCGCTCACAGTCGTTTCTGATTGGCTGACGGCAAAGATATATGCAAACCACGCTGCGCAAGCTCCTTGCTTGTAAATAGCCCACGTGGGTGGTTAAATATCGCCCCATGAACACAATACACAGCTCGTGCTATTTCTTACCGCACAGCTTGTGTGCTTTGAGGTACAAGCAGTGTGATATTTCGTTTTCGCTTTAGTCCTCATTCAGTCCTCAAGAAAGAGAAGGAATATAAGCGAATCAATAAGATTGATCACACATACACAAAGACTGGCGAGGCACACGCCGCTCTTTTGTGTTTGTAATGGAGGTATTTTAATTGTCGTGTGCCTAATAATGGCAGCTCGGCGAGCCCTAAGGCAGAAATAATAGCCCAGTGTCCCACCTGCCCTTTGGTTTGCAAAAGTGTGTATGCCAAGAAGGCAATGAGTCAAAACTTGTGTTCCTACTCTTTAATCATGTTTAAACTGGTTCACTTCAACGCCTAAGTACATACAAACAGTACAAAAGTGAACATCACACGACCCATGCTTTAGCTCTAATGCCACGTGCATAAAAAGTGGCCAAAACGGTATCAAAATGGCCAAAATGGTAAACAATAATATTCCCGTAAACATGTAGCATCTCACAAGAGCTTCGCTGTAGGTATCAGGCTACAACATGAAATGTTATTCAAACTAGTCCTGCTATTAGACAATCTTTGTAATTCTGCATGCACTTATTTCGATAGTGTAATCTGATCTGCTATTCGCAAGTTTTAGAGACACTTGATATGATTTCTAATAAGGCATGTATTTTGTTTCTCTAGTTAAAAGCATAAGGGTCCAGGACTTCATGTAGATCAAACTTTAGTTAATAATAGCCGAGGCTCCATCTAGCGGCTGCGTATTTATCTCTTTATGTCATGCACGTAAATGTGGTCGTGAGTCACTGCTCGACACCACTTGCTCATCTTCTCAAATATCAGTGACGATTATTTGCTCATGCTAAACAATAAACACGCCACCAATTCATCTGAAATTACACCTGACGGGTATTGACGGCTGATGCCACCGTGAAACTGTGCAACTGATGACTGATATATTGGATCAAAAGTTTGGTTGCTGTTCTGTTCAAGACACCGTTTATTGTACGGTATCCCGACATGTTCCGGCGCCATCTGTTGGTGTAAAGTGGACATTAGAACTCAATCCTTTTATGAAACCATTGTTTGGATCAGAGATTCTCGTCCTGTCCTCAAGCGCCCTCTATCTTTGCACACAACACCCGGCAAGTAACACGCCTTAACCCAAAGCTTTGCACTATGCTTATGAGTTGAATGCCAAATTATGTTTTGTCTGTTTTTGTGTGCTTCACATAGCAAACGATTAAGTTTTATTTAGTTGTGGTTACAGCCATTTGCATTACAGTTAGATGCATTCATTGTGCATACAGCAGTTGTGTTGGTTCCAGCAGTGTACATGCTAGGACTTGTATATATGCTTGACCCAGTTCCTAAGACTGTAAGACTTTGATAGAACACTAAAGAACTTTGAACACTAAGATACAGAAATCTAGAAAAGGTGTTTTTTCTTTTTAATTCATCTTGTCACAAGTGTCATTATGTTTAGAATAATATTAATCATTAGATGATTATATAAAACATATTTTATTTCATTATGCAGCCACTTAATTGTGATGGAAATTAATTAAAATATTTAACATTCACAATAATGAAAAACTAATAAACATCCTAAAGTGATACTTTTTAATCATTATATCCAGTAACACAATGAAGACAGAAATAAACGTATGTAGACCCATCAGTGCATCATGATGACAGACTGACACAAATCAACATATACTGTACAATCAAATAAGCCTTTAAGGGACAACAGAACATTAAAAAAATTAAAATGTCTCTGTTACAGCAGATCATGACATTTATATTGATATATAAATATACGAAACATATATACCAGTATATTGTTGTGTATATGTGCAATGCTTCTTTTAAAAAGCTTGATTTTAAGCTCAAATGTACAGCAATGTAATACGTTGTTAAGCCACAGATTATGCACAATGATTCAAACAAATTCGCATACACAAAAATAAACTAGCTTATCCCATTTCTACACAGACCCCCATATCACTGATCTTATATTCAGTAGTGGAATCTCTTTAAGCAGGTGGCTCCCTTACTACAAGGGAAATTAATTTTCTACTGCATGCCCAGTTGCCTTATAATGGCTTAAATATTATTTACACATGAATACATTTCCTGAATGTACATAATTCAATGTGGACGTAATTCAGAGCCCAAGACGATCTTACTCACTGACCTTTCCATTGAAAGAGAATTACAGTTTGTGCAGATGAATACGGACACTATCCTTTTAACAAATGGCTGAGTGTTGAGAAAGTGCTAGAACAGCATCTTAGTAGATCCATGCAAAAAAATGACAAAAACTGAGACGCTATAAGAAAGAGAAAATGGTTCTACTACAGGTTTTATAGACAATAACAAAACGTTAATGTATTGTATTGTGTTCCTACATTTCATCAGAGCGGTGCTGTTGTATTATAACTGATGTGGGTTTCTGTTCCATCCAGGGCTCCTTGGACTTACTCTGGCTGTCATAGATAAGTGAGGATGCGGCTGAGTTTCTGTGGGATTCTGAGAGAGCTCCGTCAGGTTTGGGATCTGATTGGCCAGGGGTGGGGAAATCAGCAGATGAGTTGCTGTTAACACCGGACTCTGAGTCAGACTGCTCCACCCGCTGGTAATCAGGTGTATGATTCTGACTGCCCGTCAGCAGCACCTGGTTGCTCTCCACGGTGGCCACTAGGAGGAGCTCCTGATCTGACACTTCTTTAGGAGGCATGTTCACAACCTCCTCTTTTACGATGGCTGGATAAGACCGCAATGCTCTGGACATCCCTGTATAAGAGCAGAACCACATTATTTATGGCTATTTATTAGTAACAAGTGTTTAAATAAACAATTACGTAGCATAATTAATAATAATCTAACTATCATATAAATAAAACACTTTATTTGCAACCGCAGAGAGATAATAGACTCTGCTTTGAACTGTGACATTTCACCAGTATTGGTACAGACATAAGTTTGTTTCGTGACAACTATAAATAACACAATACAGTTCAACAAAACATGTTAGGAGAACAACAAGAAGAACGACATTCTATGACAATAACAAATGTGTGCTCACCTGTGGATGACGTATATAGATCTTTCTGTCCGCTGCTGCTGAAAGGATTGACTGAAGGGAAAATGATCAGACAGAAGGAAAGCAGGAAAACCTGAAAGAGTAAAAACAGAAAAGGTCAAAAACTGTAACTCTGCTTTTGTATTTATGTAAGACAGAATGTTCACAGTATGTGCTATCAAAAACAAAATATGAGTGTATTATTTATTATGATTTAGCATGCAATTAAATAAATACTGATGTTAAATACTCACCATAATACAAGTGCTAGTTGTTGTGGTTTTCATTGTGGACATTTTCACAATAGTCTGGAGTTTTCTAAGCTGTTCCATAAGGGACCTTAAAATACATTTATATTATTAATATTAACAATGGTTAGGTTATAGATTAGGTATAGATATAGATGTTTTATTTTAATGTGGCACAACAAATTATTTAGGCAAATGAAAACGTACATGTTTTGCTTCTGTAGCATCTCAACTTTCTTTTGTAACTCCTGGTTGTGAGCAGTGCAGACTGCAACCCTGTTATATACATTTATTTCAATTATTTAAAAATACCATTTACAAGAATAAAGCTTACAGTTGTAATGTAAAGCATATTACAGCAGTACATTACATAAACACTAAATATACCTTGTAAGCTAAGATTTAAATGTCTGTAATTGTGGTTTCAACAGAGGTGTAACTGCTGTCCAGTCTAACCTGTTCTCTAGGCCATCGACATAAACCTTCTTCTTCTTGCGACTCTCCTGAGCAGACTGCTTGTTTCGAATCTTTCTCCTCACCCTCTTTAGGGTCCGCTCTTCTGCCTAAAGAAACAGCACAGCACCTTTACCATATTAAGTTTATCTACTACACACTACCCTAACTTCAGAAGTCTGTATTCTTAGTATGTAATACATACACTGTGTATTAAATAAACATGTCCCCAACACAAAATAATCACTCATCTGAGACTATAAAAGCATGTGAATGTATTTACCTTTGTTAGAGGCATGTAAGAAGGAATGGTAGCACCTTCTTTGGCCAGAAGTCTTCTCTCCTCATCGGTCAAAACTAATTCCTTGAACTGGAACTAGAGGCAGAATGTCACATAATTAGCCTGTCAGGGTAATTATAAAACCAACTGCCATTGTCATACATTGTTGCTTATGTACCTGCTGGTCTGGTTTGATGCTCAGTGAGGAGTCTTCAATGTTGAGTGAGCAGGGGGGCTCATCATTGAAGCTGTCTGTCATGTCAACATCTACCTCATCTAACAGGTAGAAATGACACTTAGATTGGTGCTCAAGTCTGGTTTATTATGGACATACACACATATGAATAGAGCTAAAATACATCACTTACCAAAATCAATAAAGACATCGGACTCAGGATTCTCTGCCCGGACACTCAGCAGGGTCTCTGTGTCCTGTGGGATGGTGTAGCAGTGGTCTGTCTGGACCACCTGTGCCTCGTAGCTCTCCGTCACAAACTCAGGATATGACAAGGGTTCGAAACCTGGACTGGGGACAGTGTCTGTCTCACTGCCATCATGTGGGCTTTGACAATGTGGAGGGGTGGTGTCATCCGAAATCCCACTGTCACTGCCATGAGGAGAGTGAGACAGGCAATTAAGAGCCAGACCATCATCTTCCTCTCCCAGAAGAGTACTGAGGAAGTCCTCTGTATCCATTCCATTCAGCATCTGTATTAACATAGCACAAGAAGTCCTTCGAAATACATCTTTTACGATATTTGCATGAATGCATAAAAGAAAGTGTATGATTTAATCCTCGTACCTCAACTCCATTTGTTTTATTTATTTTACCATAGTTTTACTCTTTTTGTTTTAGTTTATCTTTAATTAGTACTAAGATGTGACAGGACATTTAGAGCTTAAACATGTTGTTTCTTAAATAATTCTATGTCAACATGCATGACAAATGCTGTGCAAATAACAATAATAACATACAACATCTATATAATATTATACAGCTGCTAGACAAGTAAACGATTCATTATAAAAATGCTTTAGTTTAAGGTGAGGTGAGGACTACATACATCTTGCTCTAAAAGCAAATCGTCCAGCAAGTTTTTTGCTTCTGTGAGAAACAAGTCACTGGATTCCTGGTCTTCATCCTTGAAGATTAATTCTAGCAGATCTGGATTATCCATATCCTCACCTACCGACATCTGAAATATATTTAGACTGTACTAAGAACAAGTAATACACTGTACAATATATTGCACATCTGCAGTGACAGCTCGCTCTAATTCACCCCCCGCCCACTTATCGCATGACTGGGGCTTTATCTAAACACAACAACAGAAAACAACACAATTTAACCACTTGACTGATAGTAACTGATAGTGACTGATAGTCCAACGTATATCAATATTTTTGTAAAAATTATTGAAGAATTATTGTATTATTGAAGAATTAGCATTATGTAAAAATGAGGTAATGACACTACTAACAATACTTTTAAAGCAAATAATAAGGTGTATAATAATAATACCAATAATACACATCACACCGAAATGTCTAAGTGCAGGAGTTCTATACAGCTTAATAAAACATGCTATACTGTATCAGTTAAATATTTTATCTGGGAAAGCATGTGGAAAGAATCTGACAGCTCAAAAATAAAGGAAGTCTCGGTCAAATAGAAGACTCGCCAACCCCTAATTTCCATCTAGAAAGGCTTTAATATAAACTCTTACCTCACTTGATGTTATACCTAAAAATATACGTGGACATATACCAATAGGAACTTGTCTTTGTCTTGAGCTGTCTTTCCCGATGAAAACACCCTCCAACGAGGCAGAAATTGCGTCATCCCGTAAAATCGAGTCAGCAAGGTCACGTCTTTTTCGAAAGGCTCTCTGGGAGTTGTAGTGAAATTGCGCATGCCTCGAACAAGCCACGTAATTATATTTCAAGTCTGTCTTAAATTTGGCAGCTGTGTTACTTCATTAATAACATTAAAAAACCTATGTATAATATACATTTTCATGTTTACAAAACATTATTAACATACATAGAGACGTTTTTATTGATGAATTATATATTTACAGAAATGCCCGCAGGTTATATTAGTTTATTGACCCAGCAGTAAATGTATGCTTCATTCATGTAAACACTGGGTGTAGAATCACATGTTACTGTACTGCTGCCTGCTTGCACTTATACTAACACACCATTATTCAGATGAGTTTCCCCATTTCTTTAAGTGCATAAATATTACAGCACAGGTTTAAAAAAATGTCAAACCCAAATGATAAATTAAAATCATTTAGCACAGTATTTACGTATTTCGTATAGTGTGGTTTCTTATTGTGCCTTTCAATGTTTTTTTCCATACTACTATCCATATTCCATAATACTCAAAGCAATTCAGTCCAATGTACTTTGTTACGTAACTGAACAAAACATGACATTCATCACATTCATGACATTAGAACAAAGGCTTTCCTCATTTTTAAGCATTCAGACCAGCTGCAGTCGCACCCATTCTCTTCAAGAATTCCAATGATTCCATTAAAGGCATTTGCTATATTCATTTTCAATGTAAAAGGTAACAAAAGATGTATATCAAAGCATATCTACCCTTAGTTTCTGTGAGTTAATACATCATCACACACGCACATCGTTTTGTTAGCATCACAAAATGATGCAAAGTTTGGATGTGTGCCTAAGGCTCCTGTATGCCCCCAGACGGCCTTTTTTAGCCTCATTTCCGTTCACCACATGAGAAACTACTGGCATGCTCTCCACTGCCTGCCGTTTATGTGCCTTGTGTAGAAGAATACGGTAGACTCCAGTGATGGAGCTCCTGCAGTCTTTGCCCTGGTTGTTCTGAATGTGTTCTGCAGTGATGCCGAGGGTCTCTAGGGCGTTCCTCACTTCGATCTCATGCTCCTCTAGCTCCCTAGGCCCAGACTCAGCTAAGTAGAGAGGGTCCAATTTAAAAGGCTTTATGGCTTTGGAAAACTCTACTGGCAACAGCCACTCACAGCTCATCATGTGTGCTACACTGTAGCGGTCAGATGGCTGGGGTTGTAATATTCCTCTGATCAGCTTCTGACACGGTTCTGGTACCCAGGTGGGTACCGTGAAGGCCCCCTCCAGGATACAGCGCTTCAGCCTGGCCACCCCTTCAGCACGGAATGGCATGGTGCCAGTTACCATGAAAAACAGAAGGATTCCCAAAGCCCAGATGTCCACAGAGGCACCTTTGTAGTGTTCATCTCTAAAGAGCTCAGGGGCAGCATAAGGAGGAGAACCACAGAAGGTGTTGAGGGTCTCATCACGACGGCTGACGGTGCTGAAGCCAAAGTCGCCCACTTTGACGCAGGTGCTGCAGGTATAAAAAACGTTCTCTGCTTTCAGGTCTCTGTGGATGATGTTGTTGTTGTGCTGGTATAGAGAAAAGATGATTTGAGATGTGTTGAAACACACTGTTGACAAATTCACAGAGTGGGTTTTAATTATTTAGATGTATAAGCAGTGGTGGGCTTCAATCAATCTTTATAATGTTGACCTGGTGATGAATATTAATTTTATCATGATGACATTGCTAGATAACTTTTCTAAATATCAAATCATGATTACATATATTTCCTTATTTTAACACTCACACAAATTTTTTGCTTCACAAATATTTGTTTTTTGCACAGCTTACCATATGGTTCACAGCTGAGAGAACCTGAGAGAAGACAGTCTTGCTGTCGATGTCGGAGAGCTTCCCCTCCATGCAGATCTTTGTGTAGAGCTCACCTCCACTCGCGTACTCCATGACCAGGTGTAGACGGGTCAGCGTCTCCACCACCTCATACAGCCTGATAATATTTGGATGATGCAGCTTTTCCATGCTGGAAATCTCTCGGGAGAGCAGCCTTTGTGTTTTCTGATCAAACTTGTTTTTTTCCAAGATCTTGATGGCGACTTTGTCTGTCAATCACAGCATAAACAGTCATCAGAAATTCATCATCTTTGGTACTTATTGCATTTTTTCTGGATACAGTTTATACATAAACATACTGTTTTTGACCCGTTCTGTATACATTTAGTAAAAACAGCAATGAAAATTCATTGTCATAAAGCAGATGTGTCATGTCTTGTGATAAAAAGGCATTCTAAACCTTCTCCTCAGGATCTGCAAAACAGTCAGTACAAATTGTTCATTGTGTACTTCACATCACTTTGTAATGCACACCTCAGGCTCGTATCCCTTACATGAACAGCAATCTTTGATGAGACCTGCAACAATTCTAAAGGTCTCAACTGAAATATGACACCTCAGATCGATCTGATGTCTGGATCAGACGACTACTCTCAGCTTGACTTTGAGGTCATGTTTCCTACATGATCAATGTTAACCTGACTGTGAGGGCACATGTGAGAAAAATAAAACTAGTAAATTTGTTACATTTTAAAAGTAGCATTTTTTGCAGTAGTATTTTTTGTGCTGGCATTAATTTATATGCTTATAAAAATAATAAAATATAAAAAAAGAAAATAATAAAAATCATCATTGGGACCAATAGAGCTGGTAATAAGTTGGGAATTACAATAAATATACCTTGAAGGTCCATAAACTGACTTATGTGAAATCTAGGAAAATTGTTTTGTTGTAAAAATAAAATTATACTGCAAAACACAGCTATGGTCCTTTTGCTTTATTTAGAATTAACCATTAATTTAGATTTAACCAGTCACTTTCATTAATCAGGTCATTTATTTAAAAATGTAACACAAACCAATTACCTTTTGTCAGAGCGTGGATGCCTAGCTTAACTTGTGAAAAGTTGCCACAGCCAATCCCGCCGCATATCTTGTAGAAGCCAATGCGTCTGCCCACGGTGAGCTCTCGTACCATCTTCTCATCCTGACACATGTCCAGATTAAGCTTCTCCAGCGGGGTGAGGCGACGTAGCTGAGTTCTCTCATCATCCGTGCAGATGTCCAAACTGTCTTGTCGGCTGCATTGTGCATAATGCTGGGGGCCTGTGGCCACAGATAGGACCCTGACAGAGCTGCCCCCAGCCGGGTAAACAACAGCAGTCATTCTGCCACAGGCCACTGGGGGGCTTAGCTCAAGGCAGGAGACCTGGTTCTGACACACGACATGAAAAACAATTGTTATGGATCTCATCACTGTTTTTTTTACTCACCATAAATTCCCTACTATGATGGATAAATGTGTAAAATTTATCATTTATACACAACAATATCTTAAAAAGAAATTTCAATGAAACAATGGCTCCATGTATTTGGGCACTTTCTAAAAATTAAACAATCTAAAAATTATTTTACTGGATGTATAAAGTTAGTTATTTTTAACAATCTATATATTTTTTAATCTGTATCCTCTTAATTAAATGTTAAATTTTGGTTTTTAAAAAGTTATATTTTTGCTTTAGTTTATTTTAAATAAATGCCCCTTATTACATTTAGTGTGACATAAGTGTACAAATACCTTTTGAAGTCAATGTATAATGAAAAAAGGAAAGCAATCATAATAAACTATGATATATTATTTGAATAAACTACACCTACAGATGCATCATTAAATGTCACCTCTTACCTTCACATGATGTCTTGATCACCTGCGTTAATTTGCAAAACCAGCTATTTCACCACATCTCATCTCTAAGTTGCACACATATCCAAATCTGAATCCTCTCTTCAGCTAAGCAGTCAGTTGTACAGCATCTTCCTCACACTCATCCGATGCGCCTGATTTAATTGGAGTGTTCCCTCAACCAATGGCAACAACAGACAGCAGAGAAAGCAGGAAGATGGCTGTGATTGTTGCCTGGGTGCTATAGTGAGGCTCCACACTGCTGCTCTCTGGTCCTTGCTGCTTGTGTGGTGCTTCCTCCCATTAAACATCTTCGGCTGACTGGTGATTCAGGGAATAGGGGCCCCTTATGGAAAACAGACACTCCCTCTCATTTGTTCATTCCTGTGTGCTTTATCTTTGCTTCCCACTCTCTTTCTCTCGTCTTCTGCTGGGATTAGTATGTACACAGATCCTTATCCCTGGCTTTTTTAGTGTCTAACTTAGACACACTTGTATCTGAGGGTTGACTTTTTGCCTGGAGAGTGAAAAAAATAAAGACCATGCTATCTCTACCCTGTTCTTACTTTAACTCTTCTTACGGCAAGCATAGTAAAACATGCTTGGCTGCTTTCATAATGATATGTGAAGCACTGTTTGCTGTGGGCTTATTTATATAACATACATTTATATAACATTAACATTTTAATATACAAACATGTTAAAAATTACAGTTACATTATACAGTATAAATAAGCATAAATGGATGAATGGTGTATACAGTATGTGTGTTTCAGGAAGAGTTAGTGTGAGTTTGCTAGAGTGAAGAGCTAAAAATAAAAACACAAAGTGTCACCTCATTCTCTAAAGCCACTGAGCTCTAACAAAACACATAAAGATGTATATAATAGACTGTTACTAAAGGGTGAGAGCTATTTAAAGACCAGATCATCATAGATGTCTATAAGGATGGGTTCTGTCAACTATGGCCCAGTAAACAACCATACAAACCCCCAGCAGTCACTCATAAACCACTAGCATTGTGGTGGCATTCTTTAAACAAGCATTACTTACATTTTATGTTAAAATGTAGTTGGTGACATTATACCATTATGCTTCACAAAATGTACAAAAGAACACATGCACAAGTTCTTTTGTACACAAGTGTGAAAAACAACACCACAAGCAGTTTTGCTTGCACCTGTATAAACACCTTTAGGTGTAACAATCTGTCCCTTGATGACCAGCAGGTGAAGCTGATATAAGCTGCTGAGCTTGGCTTTTTTGACGTAATAAAGACAAGCAGTATCTGGTTTTATTCTTAGTGCAAAAACATCCAAAACTTATTTTGTGACATCTGTAGAAAGTCTTTCCGTATTTATTAATTGACCATGTGGACCATAACCATAGTTTTGTCTTGATAAATAAGTAACAAAGCAACATTAATATCATGAAATGGTGTGTATTTAATTGTGTCTATTGTCCGTGTTGGTTAAACTGCCAAAACCAATCAGTGATTGGACAATCCAATAAAAGCCAAACAGCATGAAAAAGCAGGACTTTCTGAAAAGAAGATCTAATCCCTCCTCCTCATTCACTCAAAGCAAGAGATTAATTCCCCATGCGTCAACGCTAAGCAATTACAGAATGAAGCCATACTAGATCACATTCACATCCTAAACTCATTAAGATACAAACAGAGCCTTGTTATGGTTTAGGGAATACACTGTTCAATACAGATCTGAGAATCTATAGATATATTTAACCTCCAGTGTATTTTATTCTGACCTATTTCCTTTTTTCTTAAATTAGGTCCTCTTTGATTTCTCTGCCTCATACTTTATTTACCAGTATTACACAAAATCAAAGTAATACTTCTCATGAATACTCACTGAGTCCTCAGGCTTCAAATAGCTTCCTTAGTGTATGGATGTGTGTGTGTGTGTGTGTGTGTGTGTGTGGCTGTTGACTGCTGAAGATTCAGCTGCAATCAAGAAACCTAACACAATCCTTTTAAGTGCATACATGCATGTGGCTGTATAATGAACTCTCAACTACAAAGACAACCACTGGTTAAATATACTTGTGTGTGATTTAACCCTGAAACTGCAAGCTATGAAAAATTGAATAATTAATAATTAATAACTTCCCCAGTACACAGCATCATTATTAGCATGAAACTTCAACAGTACTTCAACTGTATGAATCTCTTCATGTCCCACGGGACAGAAGCGCTGACTAAGTGGCACAATCCACTGAGGCCTTTTCTACTAATCCCGCCAGCACTTTTTTAAACAATTCTTTTAACTAGTAAAATCTTGTCCAGATAAATGCATCTGCTCTTTATATTGGAATAAAAATGTTTATTCTGTTACCGAAATAAAACTGTTACTGCCCCTTTATTCTAACACTTTCCTCAATGTTTCTCCAACTTTCTCACCATCTTCTCACTTCCCCACCCATTCTTTTTCTCTTTCTATCACTCGCACACTGTCTCTGTGTACCCACTCATACCCACAGCTAGCTGCACAAAGATCCCTGTGTGTGTTTTGATTGAGACACATGGCCCACAGGAAAAAGGGACTCAGTGAAAAGACAGAGACAATAGGGGCCAGTAGCTGGGGGCCAGAGGAGTCGATCTGGAATCTTTGTGCAACATAACTTTGCCTGTGTCCAATGGTCTCATAGGCTTTTTGTGCATAAAGACACCTTATAAGGTAACTTCTCCCTCTTCTCCCACATATTCTTTGCAGAATCCTAATATTATAAATAGTTATATGAGATTTAATACCTACATATAGTATTTATTGTATTTCACACACTGTTTGTATGTGATTCTTCTAACAACAATACCATAATAATAATAATTACATGAGACTCTTAACTAATAACTTTACTAATTTCCTGTTGTATGTCTGTAACACACAAATACACACAGCCCTGGTGGTCCAAAAGACCCCATCAATCATGTTAAATGAAACGTTCATAAGTGTCATATATGCTTTGGAACCTACTGAGATTTTGATGTCTGAATATGTTCAAATAAGGATCATAATTAAGGATTTCAATTGATGTTTGTTCCTTTAAGAAAACAACAGGCAGAGTATTTAATAAAGCTGTTTCCATTGCATTGTGCAGTCCTAAAGTATTCCCAGCCCATTAAAGCAGCTTAAATCTCATACCTAAACCTGAGGCTATATTATGTTATTCAATTTAGTGACTTATAATTGTTTTTTATTTCATCAGGTCACCAATAGCAAACCTCAGGCATACTGGTATTATGTTTCTGGTGTCTAGTATTAAAACAAGCTATCTGAACAATATAATCTCAACAAACGTGTAATAATATTAGCCGCGTCCTAATATGACGCTCTGATCTACGCAAAAGATGAGTTTACACGTCCATAACAACCGCTGACAGGTATTAATACAAGTAAAATCAATAGATCAACAAGATTTGGGTATTAATATGTAAACAATTATAACACAGTTTTTTTATTTTCTAAAACAGACGTTTTCATGAAAGAACTGCAACAATCTGACTCGTGGATACCTATTACTACCCAGATAACTGAACCATAAACATATCTTACCTGTTTAAAACGTTGCATCTTATCGTAATGTGTTTGATGCGTGTCACCGTCACAGCAACAGGGAAGTTAAGTGATTGACAGCTCAACTAACCACCTATATGTGTTCTGGGGGTGGAACTAAACGTCGCCTTAAGACAATGGGTGGTTCGCACCTTTCAATATTAAAAATATAAACGCATTTTGAGCTTTTTAAGGTACATTTAAAAACAATTCCTGATGTATTGACGACGTTAGAAATAAATCAAACTGAAAAAAACCCATAAAACAGCAGTTAATTAACCAACCTTAGCAGGGAACTATCCAGGGTCCTGATCGTTTGTTATTGTTTTTATTCGGTGTAATTGTAACGTGCATAAAAAATGTGACCCCCTAGTCCATTTACAACAGTAACATCCAGCAACTAGTCGCCAATATTTTATGCAACCATTGTTTTAATTCAAATTCACATTTAATGCCACTTTTCAACAGGCTAAACATGCCTTATTATGGTAAGTAGGGAAAACATTTTGTATATTACTTTATTGCTCTGTACAGCTCAAACAGCGCAAACTTACTGAACAACCACATTTTTTTAACTGAATGAAAATTTTAACCTTTGTAATAGTACTGACTGAATGAGGAAAGGGGTTAGAAAAAAACAGAATTGCATTGATATCATCTGTGGATCATTTGTGGACACCTTGTGCCCTTTTAATAGTCTTATGAAAATAAGCTTCTTACACACACTATAAACAAACATCCAAAGATAACTTACAAAAACAAAATTGACTTCTTTCCACCAGAACTTGGCAAATGGGACCCATTCTTGAAACAAATCTCTTCCCAACACTCGTCTTGTCCACAACATTAAAAGCATGACAACACCTGTGATCAAATAACAGGTTTGTTTAGAGCAGAGCTTTCTTGATGAGCCCAATGACAGGCAAATAGCAAAGCTGAACAAAAAGAGAAGGCAGATGAGCTGCTTTCGGCTTGATGACATCACACTGACCAGGTACCTTTTGATATTCATAATGGCATAATTATGAGGGTGCAGGAGATCAGGTTTGGTTCATGTATAGCCATTTAACTCACAAACTGTCTACACACTTCAGAGGCCGTTCATGCTTTTATAATCCCAAAGTTTTCTTTCAAATTGTCCACAGCCTCTTATTGATCATCAGAGTCGGCTGGTTCGGTTACAATCACCTGTTCTATCTGGATTTCCATAGCTTGTTCTTTTAGTCTCTCATGCTCTACTTGTAAAACCACAGCCTCCTCCACCCCAGCCACCAACGAAGAAGTCTGCAGCGGCGTCTCTTCCTCCACAGCAATGACATCCACCGGATCCACCGTAATGTGTTCCACCCTCATTCCATCCTCCAGAAGAACCCTCTCCTCTCCCTCCTCAACCTCCGCCATAGCCAGGACTGTGGTTGGGTCTGCAATCATTACTTCCTCTGTGACGATGACCTTCTCCTGCAGGCCGTGGATGTCCTGTAGATGAGTCTGAAGGTCTCGGGGCTGAGTGAACCATTGATCGCAGATGGTGCAATGGTTGGGTTTCTCGCCAGTGTGGGTGACCAGATGATCTTTGAACTGCTCCCAGCTGTTAAACACGCTACTGCACACCTGAGGAGCACGACAGAAAACAAATGAAGGTTTGATAAACTCCTACTAACTCAAAACAATGTGTAATTTTATACCAAACTTAACATTAACTAAATATTTTTCATCACTGACTGAATTGTTTTTGAATGATGTAAACATCTGAAGACTGTGTATTACAGATTACAGTGATGGTGATTTAATTTTACTGTAATTCAACACCTATATCTTGTAACAATTACGTTATTTATATTTGCCCTGTAATTATGTCTTAGTTGACTCTGTTAAACATTAAAGTAGAACACAGTTTTGTTCATCTGTTCCCTGATAAATGCATAATCTAACCTAAATGCTCATCCTGAAAATTCATGACTAATACTTAATAAAAACAACTGTCCAAATGTATTAAAAAGACCATAATAATAGATTATAACAACTTTACAATCTTCACTCAAAACAACATAGATTTTGTGGTTAACAAGCTGATTATTTGAATCAATGATAATATAACTTTATATGTTTCATATCTAACTTTAATTTGTTTTGGGCACTGCAATTATAACATTTAATTTAAATGTTCAAACATTTAATATTCAAATACTGATAATATCCTTCAATTCTAGTTCTATTCACATCATTTCTACTGGTACACCACTCATCTCCAGGAAAAAAAACTATGCCACTCACCTGACATTCATACAGTTTTTTCCTGCCTTTTTTTGCCCCGGCGCCATTTTGACAGGCTGACATATGGCACTTCAGTGTGCTGTTTCGAGCAAAACGTTCATGACATTCTGTACACTCAAAGGGCTTCTCACCTACACATGAATAAAGATCAAATAAGGCATGAGAAAAACATTTATTCAACTATTTAATTGTGAAAAAAAATCTGTTTTTGGTTAAACCTTAAATACCTGTGTGTTTCCTTAAATGCTCTTTAAAATGTCCAAAATGGTCAAACTGCTTTTCACAATATTCACAAACGTGTACTTTCTTTTTCTGCCGTCGGGACTGTTCCTCTGCATCGAAATGGTAATTATTCAGGTGCTGTTTAAGGGCTCCTTCTCGGGCATATGCTTTATCACAGTGCCTGCAAATGAAGCCTCTGTCTGGGGTAGCTGTGTGAGTCTTCATGTGCTGTTTGAGGTGGTAGTACAGTTTGAAGCAGCGGTCACACTTGTCACAGCGAAAAAGATTGTCCAGCTGAGAAATCTGGACCTCCACCACTTCAATGTTCTCCAAGGCTTTTGAGGCCATCATAGTCTCTTCCTGCATGACCACCGTGTCATTGTTTCTTTTTACCACTTGGAGAGTTTTTTCTCCCTGCTGGTACTTGCTGGTGATGTCAGCCAATAAGGCCAAAGCAGAGTCATCTGAGGTGGGTTCGGTGGTACTCCTGGAAGCATCCACCACCTCCACCAAGCCACTTTCCTCTACCTCAATATGTTCCTCTCCAACCTCTACCTCGATTTCAACCGATTCACTTTCTACTGAAGGAAGAGTCTCAGTGATCACATTAGAGGTCTCCGCGATCTTCCTTTTCTTCGCTTTGCTTTTTTCAGCCAGGGTCTGTGATGAGCTTAATGAGGCGTTACCATTCCTTCTAAATAAGGGATAATAAAATTTGTAATATACCGTAATATATAAAACATATAAAGCATAAAACAGCTTTAAAAAGTTACCTGTTGTTCAAAGCTTTGATTGCCTCCTGCATTTGAAGATATTCTGCAGCTCTCCAGACATCACTGATTTCTGCCTCCCCATTCACAGCTAATGTAGCAGTGTAGGTGAACTCCATGAGGTGGCGAAAGGCAGTGTTGCTTACCCCTGTTTACCAGAGATATAGAGATACAAATATAATGGAAACCCTTAAAGGAACAGTTCCCCCAAACAGCAAAAATGGTGCCATAATTTGTTCACCCATTTTAAATGTATATGAATTAAGGGCTTTTGTGTTCCATTAAAGAAAAAGTCATATAGGTTTAGAACAACATGAGGCGTGTAAATAATAGTTCAGTTAGGGGTGAACTATCCCTTTAAGCTTATTGTTATGTTTCACATTGGCTTATTGTATGTATTGTACATGTTGCTGCATAATATTGTTACATACCCTCAATCTCCACTAGAGGTTCTAGAGTGAAATCCTGAAAGAATTTGTGGAAGAACTGACTGCAGGCAGCTAGTACAGCTTTGTGAGCCCTAAACTGATGTCCTGTTAAAATAAATGGTCATTAGCAACCCCAAACATTAATCTGTATGACATACTGCTTTACTCAGAAAGAGGCATGGAAAGAAACTAGCAACCTCACCATCCACAATCAGCGTGATGTCTGTGAACTGATCCAGCTGACGCTGCTCATTCAGCTTATCAAGCATCACTTTGTAATGGGCTGGAAACTCATGCCCACAGTCATCAACATCTCCACCAACAGACATGATTCAGCCCTTTCCCTGCTCATGTAAGTCCTATAGAAGCACAATACCTTATGTTAATACAATAAGTGGCACATCGCTTTTAACAACCATGTTCTCTTCACCCTGTTTTAAAGCACTTTCACAGAAAACATTTTAACAAAACTGAAAAATGATGCCCCATTGACATAAATTCAACAGACAGGAAGACGCCTGAAAATGTGCAATTATGTCATCGTATTGTGCAAGTCCTATTACGTCAACGATGTATGATATAAAACCAAGATATTTATTTTGCACTACAAATTGACAATTATGATCCTTTACGTTAAAACACGTAATTATTGCTCTTTCAATAAAAATCGAATACAAATGTATCCATGATAAACATGCAAATGTATGTTGACAGCTTTTAACAAATAAAACAGTTTTACTTGTCACAAGCCGTCATAGATATGTGCATCAACAGAATATTACACCCATTAGCTAAAATAAATATTTTACAAGCGAATTTTCTACATACTTTGTTATGGCGCCTGTGCCAGTAAATCCATAGCGTAGCGGACCTACATGAGCCGCATGCAGTACAAGCGCGCATTTCTACATAGAAAAATCCCACGCAGGGTTTGCAGATTTACGTAGCGCGAGTTTCACTGCTGACAAAGCAAAGTAGTTTAACAGACTGCTTGTATTAACACCGTTCATGTAAATACAAACAGCAAAAGCAGCAGTGTTTGCCACATCTGTTTCATGTGACTTCCACACCGGGCCTATGGCTGGTAACGCACTCGCCATTTGTTTTCGGAACATTGTCGTTACGTCATCAAATCGCGCATTAAAATGCACTTTTATTCAGACATATTCGTTTCCGTCTGAACAATAAATGACACAGACCGCCTAAAACTCTGGAGTACTTACCCCAGGTGACCCTTTGGTGTTTAGTGCGGCTGTTTATATGCGTCGGAGGCCCGAAGCGCTGTTTTTCCTTCACTGGTCGGAAAAGGGCGGTCTCTCAGCTTTTGGCCTCAAGTTCCCAGAATTCACCGCGATAAAGTTTTGATCGCGCGAGGCTGATGTGTCATAACCGCTGAATCAATATAAATTTACCCACATAAACAGAAGAGGTTGATATTAACAGGGTTCAGTGGTTGTCAAGCTGTTTAGGATGAAACCAGAACAGAAATTATTTAAAGCTATATCCTTATATTTATAATTTGCATACTCTAAAACCGTCAAAACACTTTAAAGAAATTAAAAATTGTTGAGTATACAATACAAGCATCCATTCTTTATCAACTAATCTATTTTAATGTTTCATTACTTGTTTGTATTCTTGATAGACAAAGTTCCCTTCTGAGGAACAATTCAGACTATAGTCGTGCCTTTACAGCTTGGATTTTTAAGCTTTCAACAGTTTGAGGTGAATACATCTTGCTTTATACCAAGAGGACAACGAATACAACATGGCACATACATATTGCACTTTTACATTAGACTATAAATAAGAAAATGGCCCTTTTTTGTTTAACTTTAGTTTTGTTTTAACTTTTAGTTAAAAAGCAAGCAAGAACTAGCTTTGACTATTGCAACAGTAGAAGGTCAAACTAGTCATCATTTTTGTGTAGCTTAATGGAAAAAACACATATTTACATATACATAATACATATTAACTAGTCAGTTTAACTAGTTAAACATTAGGCTAAACGAAAAATGATTACATGTCCTATATTAAGAAACCCTACCTAAACTGGGTCTCTAAAATATGCTATAAAGTAATACAAATATTTTTGCACTGTTTCAGACAATTCATTCTTTATTAGGAATAGACAAAAGAATAATTCGTCTTATGTAAAAATAATCAGTTAATGTTAATAAATGATTTTATAACAGTTTTCTCAAGTTAACCATCAACTAGCAATAAACAGTAAATCCTATATGTGTTAATTGTATCTAAAGTGCATCACTAGGAGGTCAATTTGTTCTTTTAATGCTTACAAAACAGATCATGAGACCTGATAATGAAAAATAACTTGGTGATAAATGATAAAACTGTCCAGCTAAAGGCCAAATGCAGTGTCAGCCTGTAGTTTTCTGAATGTCAGGAAGGCCTTTGGATGTTTATGAAAGTATTAAACACTATCTTCCATAACAATGTTTTATCTAGCCTAAACAGGTTCCTGGGTTTTATAAGGTCTTCTGGCATAATCGGGTGTTTACCAAAGTTCAGCAGGAAGAGACAGGAAGCTCTCAAAGATTTGTCTCAGCAAGAAAAGTGCTGACACTAACACAGCTGTGCAGTGCTGCAAAAACAATTCAAAAATCATGTGATTAATAAAAGCAGCCGCACAATGCATGTAGAAACAAAGCAAAGATGAGTAAATTAGTCTCTGTTAATGAATTCTTTCGTAACAGTGAGCTGATAAACAACTAATGCCTGTAGTTACTTGTCAATGTTACTTGAACCCCCCAACCCCCCTCCCTTTTGCCTTCTTGGAAAACAGAAGTTTGGAATGTGGTGTAAGTTAACTGCTTGATATCTGGATACTTTTTAACATTACTTTGTTATTACAAATATTTTGGAGGGCTTTCCCCCCACAAACCAGGTGTGCTTGGAGAGAATTAAAAACTGACTTTAGGAAAGACGCATAACATAATTTGTGTCTTTTGAATCTACAACTTTTGGTTGATTCCTTCAGACACATCATGCAGGTTACAGATATTCACAGCTAATGCATCTCTCTCCTGAGGTGAATACATGAGCTATTGCAGTTTTTGAAAGGGGGACATGGGGAACTTTGCCCTGCATTGAGTCAGGAAAAACAACAGCAGTATAAATAGGAGGGGCCATGTTGGAGTGAGTTGTTTTTGTCTAACGGCAGCTCAGTAAGGATCACTGCTGACGGCTTTTAAGTAAACACGTAAGTGCACTTCAGAATTATGTGCTTTAATGAGCTTTTGTGCTTTTAATACTTTGTTTAAAACTCTTCTTTTCTCTTTCATGCAACCTCCGTGCAAGAGATTTTTTTCTTGATAAATGGGTGTTACCTAAGTTATGTTTAAAGTTTAGGTCCTCTGGGATGTGTTCACTTGGTGCATTAGTGGATTATTTAAAACCATCTTATGCACATTAAATGTGTTCAGTCAAGCTGCTGAAGTGAAGTTGAAAGGTCCGTCAATAGTCTTCTCAGGTCACTGAGTCCAAATGCACTATCAGTAAATCCACATAACTGCAGCCTTACATAATTATCAGTTTTTTTATTATGTGCTGATCAAAAGAGGTTAGATTTTCTTTGCTAACTTTTACCTTGTGCCAAAGCCTCTTCCACTTTTCACACTTAAAATTTACAAAACTGTTACACATTATAGATTAAAATGGTTAGATTATTGTAAAAAATGCAGCTTTATTAAAAACAAATAAAACTTTGTGTATAAAATGTAACTTTATTTTTAAATTATTTCATAAAAACTTATGGTATCTTACATGTTAAGTATCTTTCCACCAAGAAAACAATAACACATTTTTTCAGTCTTTCATTGTAATCTCTGTTTGCAAAGACTCACATCTCTGTTCACTGTGTTTAGGTTAGTGGGTCTGTGAGTTGGAGTCATGTGGGAGACGCTGAGCTTTACCATGGCTCTCTGCCTGCTAGCGGGCTGCAGTGCAGAGAGCGGAGATGAAGTCCGCTGTAAACCTCCACCCATGTGGAAGATCGGGGAGGCAGAGCCCATGAAGGAAGCTCTTGGGCGTGTGACAGTGGTGGCTTACCTCCAGGACAGCTGATTATTCTGTTTGGAGCAAGCCTCAATGTGAGTCCCTGAAATAAACATTAAGCATGCATTTCACAATAGCACACCAAACCAAAACAACTGAGGAAATACTTAGCACTTTCTGATAGATCTGTATATATCTGTCAATATACATGCATGTACATGACACATGATCTAGTTACATTGATAGCATGCTCTATGTACGGTTTACACATGAAGTATTTACCTTATCAAGCTTGTTGATGTTCTTCAAGGCTGAATGGCTTGATCCAGACGATGGAGAACCACGGCTATGTAAATATAACTTACATGGTGGTAAACAACAAGGAGGAGAAGTCCCAGCAGCTGCACCACTTGCTCAAGGACAGGCTTTCTGCAGGTATCACCCTCTACGCCCAAGAACCCAACCAACATGATGTCTGGCAGGCAGTAAATGCTAAGAAGGCTGACATTCTGATCTATGACAGGTTTGGCATATCATGCAGTTTACCTAACCTAATGAATAAACATACAACACAAGCACTGTATTACGGTATCAATTCACCACTAAAAAGCCTTTTCTGCCAGGTGTGGCCGACTGACCTACCATCTCTCACTTCCGTACACCATCCTGAGTTATCCCTATGTGCAGGAGTCTATAAAAAATACCTACTGCAATGGTATTTGTGGGGAATGCAATACGGAGGTAAACACTGTTGTGGTTTGTATAATGTTAAAGTTGAGATGTGTAACTTCTGCAGCACTGTTTTCACCAAACACGCCAAACCCTTTTCCACTGCTGAGGCAAAGTTGCTGTCTGTGCTTGCAACAAACAGATCAATGTTTTTATGACATTATAATTTAGTTACTAAAGATAATAGTAAAACAACAGTATCAATTGCACATTTGTTGTGGTCATTACAGACTTCAATGGAACTTGAGATGTGCAACAAAACAACAGATGTAACGCCACCTCCTGCACCAGCAGAGGAAGAACGTAACAATGAAGAGCCCATCCATCACCATCATGGTCATCATGTACAGGGTCACCACCATCATCATCATCACGGACATCCCCAAGACAGCATGGAGAGGCAAGGGCAACACCATCATCATGAGGGCCACCGCCACAGCCATCAACAGGTTGATGTGGGTCAAGTCCAGCTAGGCCAGGCTGAGTTTGGTCAGGTAGCCCTTAATGAGGCACCGGTCATGAAACGGCCTTGACCCAAGCACTCAAGGTGAAAAGTTCAGTACAGCTGACAGCAGGGGGCAGACTCTCCAGCTACCAGCTGATGCTGACACTGACGACAGCTGTTTTCAGATGAGGGCAACGGGCGTGATGCGGGCCTCTGACAGTGTGAGGAGGCACTTCCGGCCTCCTGACGCTGACAGGGTCTGAGGGGGGAAAATAACCACATTCGAGAGACCTGACAGTGACGTCCCGTTCCCCCCACTGAATGACAGCAGTCGCCAGTCTGAGTCTGACCAGCAGGTGTCACCGATTGAGTGTGACAGAAGAAGTAAGCAGGTGGGCATTCCTCGCTAACAAACATCAGTGAGCCCAAAACTGCTGCTCAGTGCTCTAGATTGAGCTAACCAACTAGTATTTACACTTCAGAGTGTGGCAGCACTGGACCTTGAGATTTTATTGAAAACTATTTCCAAATTAGGTATTCAAAATTGTGTAACCAAGAGGCCAATAAATTCAGAAACATCTAAATGGCTTCATGTTAACTCTTTTTTGCTATTTGTGTTTTTAAATCAATAGGATGAAAACAAAATGTTCAGACTTTGGTCCAGTGTCTGATTCCTTCTGAGAGTGTGTTAAGTTCAGTCATGTTGATGGTTTTTCACCTCTGTATGCTTTATGTGCCTTTTATGAAGGCAGGTGCAGAAACTATGCACTAGTGGTGCCTGTCTGATGTTAGGCCACTTAATGAGGAGGTCAAAGGTCATTAAACATCCTGTACCCTTTAACAAACCCACACAAAGCTACTATATGAAAGCATGTGGTATTAAAATAAAGTGTTTAAAATCTGGCTTAAAAAATGTGTCTAGTTGTATGAAAGGTTATCTGAAAAGAGGCAGAAAAATTCTGACCAAACATGGACCAAACACTGTTGATATACATCATTACATAGTAATCTCTAGATTTCTTTAGTCTAGTTAAGAACCCCAGCATTGTAAAGATACGGCTTTGTACAACATTTGCATACTCAACGTTACACAATCTTAAGTTTATAGAAAAATACATAAAACCTGTAACATACACACATTTACTAACAACAATGTTGGTTAAAGTTAGGTCATGGTTAAATTGGGTAGAATTGTTTGTAATTCTAGAATTGGGTAGAACATTTTACATACAAAATGAAAGTTTTCTGGAAAATTGTTATTATCTGGAAAACCCGATGAAAATGTATGAAGAAAATGTATGCTGTGCTATCAAAGACAGATGGTAGTGAAGTATGTGAAACATCAGAGAAAATATCATGTTACTTCAGCTAAAATTAAATAAAGTTTTGACTTTCAAACATGCTTGCTTAACTTGTGTACTTTTGCATCTCCAAGTAAATTTTAACCCATTTAATTAAGTTATGAATGAATTAATTCTTTCTTTAACGTCCAATATGACGCTATACTGTCATACTGTAGTTCACCGACAGATGGCGCTCCTGTGACTCAACTCCACGTTGCTCTCCCGTTGAGCGCCTCCCCAACATTTCCTTTGGGATCGGACGCGTGAGCTCTCTGTTGCGTTTCCTAATTGACCAACATCTTTCTCTACATGTGCATAATTTGACACCACCTCCAGGCAAAATAAAGACACGTCCATATGTTTAATGTCTGTTGTTTTCTCTCCCCTACACTGATCCTGCGTAACCGAAGAGACTTTATTTCATTACGACCCGATGATAGTAATACAGTCTGTCACATACTTGTAAAATCTGCAGGGGCAGTAATGCAATAGACCGTGAAACATCTGTAGTAGGATCTAGTATCTTGCGTCCTCTCTCCAACAGCCCTTGAGAAGCTAAGTAAACATCAGCCTCTTTAAACACATTTTAGCCTCACAGCGCACAATGGAAAAGGTCAACAAGCAAGTAGAGGCAATAAATGGTCAGGGTGAGCTGTTTGATATGTATAACTGGCTTTAAGATGCGATGCGGTGCTCAGGGGACTTGTGGACAATTACTTACAACGTCCTGAGAAGCGGTTTGTAGAGCTGGTTGCCCAGGTTCAATCAACATCACGCGGTGTTACCAAGTACGCGCCGCTCCCCAAATTGCCGGACCCGCTTTCCCGAACAGTTAGTTCCTGTCGCTTCTGTATCCACTTAACAGAGTCTCCATTCAGTGCCTGCTCTTTTCCCTCTTCCTCGTATATTAAGGCTTCAACTGCGACGACCTGGCCTTCATAATGCATCAAGCCCTTTCCACAGCATGGCTCTCAATAATATAGTTAATCTAAGCCGTCATACACATCAGACAACATGAAACTAATGGACCCCTCGCGCTGTAGGTTACAGTTTGTTCCCGTTTCTCATTACTGCTCTATGAAATATTAAGAATGAAGAAAACTTCCTGTTGTGTTACGAAATAAATGTTCCTATAATTTATATGCTTAATGCATCATTTCCATATCTAATATCATCTTTGTGCTGAACAATGACGACTGTAGACTAGAGACAACATCTGATAACGGATCAAATGTGCCGTACAATCGTTTTATAAAAATCGTATTTTTATAAATACTTATTTTGTTGATTTCTCTATGTGTTTCTGCTGTTCTCCACTACATAAGCAAAAAGTATCTTTGTTTGTTGTATGCTTGATAGAATTTCTATTTTAAACAAAGTACATTCCTGGGTGCTCATAATGTGTGTCTAACGCTTTGTCTTGTTTGCTTAAACAAACTGTTAACAGCCAGAAGGCTTCCTGGATGTTGTTCCCTATAAAGCTCCTATAAATTTAGGGCTATTTCTGTTTATTTGTAACAGTCTGTCCTCACCATAAGCAAAGTGAAGTGAAACAATCTCTTTTCATAATAAACTTATAACAGCAGTAAGAACACACACACACAAGCATGTGTGTACAACCTCCAGTACAATATACTTTTTTACTTTAAACTACCTTTAACTACCTTAAAAACAACAAGCAAGCATAAAACAGACATTAATCCAACTGTCTGAAGCCATCTTTATTACATTGAAGAATACAGAACAAAGAAAATACTGAAAATTCATGTTCATTTGAGGTATGACAAATTCAACCAATTCCAACAGCAAACTATTAAAAAGTTGCGATAACAAACCTGAATTAAGTTCATTTATACTGTCTCTAATGCTTGGCTGTGTGCGTCTGTAAGGCAAACACATCATAGGATGAAAAATTGGCACAAAACAGTATGTCAAAAATCTATAGTCACAAACATGACTAACCAAACAGACAATTGAATTTAGCAAGTTTATGTATTTTGTGCATTTGCCATCTTGCATGTACAGACATGCATTTGATTGCCATGTTGGCATTGCATTTAAGAGCACAGCAGAAGTGAGATGCTACATAAGAGGAAAGAGAGCAGCATTATAGGAACTCTATAGGGTACATACAGCGTAAGCTAAAATGCACATCGTACACCATGTATGTGAGAGCTTAAGACGTTTCCATTAAAACATGCTGAATTCACAGCAGTGGCAGCAGCAGACGAGGCATGTAATGTATTATGTTCCTCAGTAAGGCAATTTCTTTACATATAAAAGAATGGCACATAGCTTAGCACAGTGTTAGAATTAATACATTACGTATAGGCCCACTATTTATCACATATACACATAATAAACATGTGCGGGACTCTGCGAGTGAAACTGTTAAACATTACTGTACTGTGACTGTACATATTCTCCCCCTCTATGCATTACCACCAATGATTTAGCTTATTTATGTTTTGTTCTGTACATGTGGAGGCACACTGGGCTGTGAGAACTCTGGGGTCTAAGTGGTTCACCTTTATTATCCAACAAACCTGTTTGTTTGTATACTGCATGTCAAAATATGTTTAGTATAAAGTAAATCTTTTTCTCCAGCTTAAGTTCAATACTAAAGCAAACTGTACCATACTACATCTTTTTCTCTAAAACTATTATAAAGCTTCAGCATTAAATTGTTCCCATTTGTCTTAGGCGTACCTTTGTGTTCACACAATAACAAAGGCTTAGCGGCTAATTACTGTATGCAATAATCTACTTTATTCTATGCCAGTACATTAAAACACCAGTCGTAAAAATAAATTATGAAATCAAACAATACATTTGATTAGCCTGAGTTGTTATTATGAAAACACATACACTGCCTTCCAAAAGAAAGTTAAAGACTATTTGTTAAAGTTTTTTCGGTAAACAAAACTGTGGATCTGAGCTGATAAAGCCTGTGAGCCTGAACTTAAAGACATGTTACCCTACGTGCAATTTAAAAATAACAGCACATTTTATACCTTTCACTTACTGAGGAAAAAACTGACCACAATGTCTGCCTAAAACAAGTAAATTCTGCAGAGTCTGCATGTGGCATCTGTACACATCTGGCAGAACATCAACAGGGAAGGTCACACGTTTTGTGATGGCTATATAAAGAATGGCTTATGGGTGAAATCAAAAGTTAGGGATCTTTGTAAAAAGCAAAAGGTTTGTGATTATCTATGACTATATAATAGTTCACTGAAAAATGTATTCATGTACTCAAATGTACTTATGTTGTTCACATTTTTTCTGCTGAGGAAAGCGCATCACGGCCATCTTGCTATAAAACAAACAAACCGAAATAAAGTTTAAATAAAGTTTAGATGTTTTGAAATACCTTAAAGTTCTGTGTTTTAGGAATAATGTAAAAATATTGCAGACACTAACCTGAAACTGCCTACTTATTTAACGTCCTAAACTGTCTCATTCATCCTGGAGAAAAACAGGAGATTTTCATTTCTGAGAGAAATATCCCTTTAAAAAGTGTTTTGGAAGGCACTGTAGTGAGACACCTAAAACAAGTTAGGATCCAGTATTCAAGCATCTTTTGCACAACCAGGACCAATTTGGCTTATAGTCCTGAGTCTGAATCTTCCCCATCATATACCTCCATATTTTTCTCTAAAAACAGAGAACATGTAAGAGTCACAAAAGTGCTCAAAATAAGCTCATCTATACAACCTACAATCAACACTTTTTCTGTACAAATGTATTAACAGCATAGAATTACATCTGGGAGGAAATCCATGGGCTAGGCTTCTGACCTCTAATGATTTAAAATAAAAAAATCTCCAGTTATTATTCCAAATATATTATGCATGATTTCATAAAATAACAAGCAGCAGTTTATGATGTGTGGAGACTGTGGTACATTAGATTAGGCTGTTTCTATAGGACATCATTGAACTGTCCAGGAAACAATTATAGTCCATTTGATCTTATATTCCAACAAAATGCATATAAAAATTTGGCACTTCTGTCCTAGCTTGTCTGCAATGTAACTCCCATTTTTAATGTATGCATAGAGCTATACTGTAAGAGAACTGTCTTCATCAATATAAAACCGCTACATGTATAACTGTAACATATCAGGAAATCTGCCATATGGTTTGCATTGCACAGCAAAGGCTAGACTCTATAAGCGCTACGTGTTTTTAGCATTTCCCTGGATACATTAATACAAACAAAGAAAGAGTTATGTGCTCTTAAACAAGCAAAACCTATAAGACAAATGGCAAATTTTAAAGACAAATGTTCACTAGGCTTCAGTATCATTACAAAATACTGTTTCAATATTTTCTAGTAAGGATGTGAAAATATTACAATCATACACAGTGCCACTCTGTTTTGCAACACCTTAAGCTTAGTTGACACGCATTTAAAAGAAAAGCTTGAGAAACAAAATTTACTGATCTGACCACGGTAGAGGATAAAATGACCAGGATTGTTATGGTGTTCAAAATGGCTCTCATAAATCTGTGGAAGCAGCTCCCCTAACAAGATGAAGGCTGTGTAGAAATCTGAGACTGAGAAAAATATGGTGTCGTCCAAGGGATGACTCATCTTTGTCAGGGGATAATTCATCCACTTGGCCAGAACTGAAAATTTGAGCAATCTTCATAGAATACAATGGAAATTCAATATATTTTTAAATGTAACATTCCATATACGAGCAACTGGGAGTTGCTAAATCAATTATATTATACCTGTGTGTAAACAACTTTGTCTAAAGATATGTCAGCTTTATCTAAATCTTTAAAAATCTATTTCATCTCAATGCCACTGTATCTCTAGATCTCTATCAATGTATTAATATAAACATTTACAAAATGTTCTCTGACAAAGTAAGCCAGCATGTTGCTGTAGTGACTTGTGTAACCAGCTGATGTATTAAGATTTTAAATTGATAACACGTTTAAACTCCCTTGGCAAGCTAGCTTCAGGCACAACTGCATTTAAAACAGCTAATACAGAAGAAGCATTATCGGCTTTATCTTTTTTAGCAGCCCTACAGCAGAGAAAACCCTTTAAACATTTGCAGAAATCCCTAGCAAGAGCGATGGAATTTCTTTCCCACCCTTGATGCAACTTTGGCTTCCAGCAGTGAGAAGGTAAAACAAGACCATCAACGAATGACCTGCGCCTTTACAAATTTCACTGGGTCAAGATTTCCAGGAGGTCAGGAGTCAGGTAACCCATGGGCATTGTTGGCATGGCAGGGAGTTGTTTGTTTGGGCTGTGTGTGCAGAACGCTAACTGTGGTGAAGGATTCAAAAGAAGGCTGTGTTGGCCGTCCACCTCTTGTACTACAGTATAGTCTGACACAGGTGGCACTATGGAGGCTGGAGGAACTGCAGGCAGAAGGTACGGTGTCTGGGAATCGCTGGTTGGAGCCAAGTATTCTCCGTTCCAGCTGAGGTTCCCTTCAACAGCTTGAGGTTGGAATGCTTGGTACGCTTGATCTGGACCAGAGCTGGGGGGCATGTCGGCAGGGAGATGTCTGACGGTGTTCTCTGAGTTATAGGCTCCGTCTGAAAGAACCTGAAGCTGTATCTTCTTGTCATCTTTAATTTTCTCATCTTCAGCTTTGTTTTTCTCTGGAGGGTTGATCAGTTGTTCGGGTGAGAGCACCACCTCTCCTGCAGGTGTAAAATCGCTCACTTGGGCATAAAAGTCCATGTTAACCCAGCTGGGTGTAGCAGGTTGTATTTGAACAGGTGTCTCCATCTCTTCAGATGTCTGATGACCATCAAGACTAGGGGTGGATGAGCTGCTCCTGGAAATGAGAGGGTGGTGCTCTCCACGACCAGACTGGCCAGGCAGCAGAGAGGCTGTGAGCAAGTCTTCATGTTCTGGGATTTCCGGGTCGTAGCAGCTAGCGCGGCCCGAATCGTCGTCACTTTTGCAATTAAGGGCATGAGAGGAGCCAGAGCGGGACAGGCCCAGCAGATGCTGAGTATCAGAACCATCATTCTTCTCTGCAGGATCATCCAGATCTAGCTGTATAAATTCCACCCATGGGTCCTCATGGTACGAGCCAGGCTTGTACATATCCTGACTGCTTAGCAGGGAATTTAGCTGGTCTAGCTTAGCATTCTGTCAGAGAAGGACAAAACATACAGGACTATTATTAAATTAACAATTTAATAATATTAATAATTATTATTAAGAAAAGTATATTATATAGCATTTTACAGTATAATATATATTATATTATATATTATAATATATACATGCAAATATATTTATTCAATATTTTGTATTAACTTTATTAATAATTAAAAGGGTGTTTACACAAATATTTTCACAAATTAAAAGGTAAAATCAATGGATGGTGGGAAATACGTGCATATGTTTACTGCTTACACTGCATTCTAAAACATATGAGAGTTCTGGAGACTACAGTAGCATTGCCACATGTCAATACTTATGACCTTTTTAAAACCATCTCACTTTGCTGTAAACCAGGCTACACTGCAGAGAAGCTTTTAGAAGCTGCAGAGTGGTATTTTAGTCTAATTTTATAATTAGAAGCTTTGCATAATGCATATGCATAAATGCAATACATGTTTAAATGCACATTTTACATAAAATTACCTTCAATAGCTCTGGGTCAATGCCTTTAATTTTAGGTGCAGGAACAGGTGGTAAAAATATCACCATTAACCTGTGTGAAAAACAGCAAAATGTGGTGAATTTCATTCTGTTTTTAAAAAACGCCCAATATTGGCCCAATATTTCATCAACTGCATGACAATAAATCTTAAATGAAATGGTCAGTAATATAATAAAATACTTTATAAACTGTAATGTAGAATTGTACATACACATCACAAAACAGAGAAAATTACTGTTTTTTGATTATTAGCACATTATGGTATTAAGGATTTAGTAAAAAAGAAGGAAGTGTGCTTGATTGTCATGTAAATTGATATTTTATTTGCATATGTTTAAATGCAAAATTATACTTATACAAATTTTGTTTGTTTGTAGATTACACCTTTTAGGCATTTAAAAAACATTCACTTCATCACAACAGTCATTTTTGTACTCGCTCACCTCTGCTGCTGGGAGAACAAGAGAAGAATGAGAAGAATAACCACACCTACAATTCCAAAAACCAACACCAGTGTGGTTGGAAATGTCGTATCTGTATGAAGACAAAATTGGTCTCTTTCACTCAACTTTCTCACAATTAAATTAATTTATAAATGACTGAATTGATACACAAAGATGGTTTTACTTATATTTATGGCTTTGTCTCACCTTTGCTCGGTATATGTGCCACATGCACAATGATGCTTTCGCTAAACTCCCCGAAGTTGTCAAACGCTGACATCTTGCAGCGCACACGGACCTCATACTCTTTGTGTGTGTGCAATCCGTAGATGGACTGCTGCGTGCCGCTCTCCTGATCCAGCTGGAAAGTAAATAGAAAAAGGGATTTGTGAGTAATAGAATACCTAAAAAAGGAAAAAACAGAAAAGCTCTCCAGATTCAACTGGAAAATAAATAGAACAAGGGATTTGTGAGTAAGAGAATATATAAAAAACAGTTTTTCCAAACCCAGCTTTACAGGATTACATTTTTGTAAAGATTTAGTAATGCATTTGGAACAATACCTGTCAGGAATCTTGCTAAAATAAACTGTAAAGTTTATAACAGCACAGGTCTCTTGGAGGACACAACCATGTACTGGTGTGTGACCTCAGCAGAAGAGCTGTAGAAACACCTCCCTCTGTTCTATTCAGACCTGACAACATACGGCAGCGATTAAGCATGTGGCTCTGTGTGGTTTTTCTGGTGTCTCGGTCTGGGCAGGACTGCTGGGCAGGCTGGGGGAAAGAGTCTGTCGGGGTGTAATCTGAGACGGTTCCTAAGGATCCTGCCAGATGCAAAGCTCCCACAACACCAAGCCTGAATTACAGAGCACATCTGCTCTGGAGCAGTGTTACAACAGGCCAGTGAAATCCTTATGTGCCTTCTGCTCAAACCAGTATTCTTAAATTTGAATTTGAAAATGTTTATTTTTGTAGTTCGTTAATATTTCAAAATTCTGTTTTAGCTTTTATTTAGGTTAATGTAAATGAGTTAATGCTTTCCACCGCTGTTTTGTGTCTTAACATCCTAATATTATTACGCTGTAGAATACTTGATTCTGATTGGTCAGTTGCAGCATTCCAAAGTTTGTTAACCTCAGTGTTTAATATATCACTATGCTCATGTGCGTAAGAGTCATCTTAACCTCATCTAAACTCTTGACATTCATCTTAAGAGTTTGTATAACTCTGCTGTCTCTTCACACGTCAGGCTTAAACTTGTTAAAAATGATCTAATAACATTTAAATTAACATTTTCTGTCAGGTTATTTACTTGTGTGACACATTATCCCTTACAAAATAACCTTTCTCAGAATTCAATAAACAGGGCAGTGCAATCCCTTCTTCGCTGAAATGCGTGGATGTCCACCAAGAACTGAGAGGAACATTAAAAAAATTACCAGCTATATTCTGTAAGTATAACTTATATGTCCATCAGTGACAATGGAGGCTGATTGCTAATTGCTCTCTCCAAACAAACTGAAGTAAGTAATTTAAGTTTGAAGTACTAATTATCACATGCTACACAATTTGTCATATCGCTTCATTGCATGTTCTTGTCCAGTGAACAGTGATAGAAACGTACCATGTCCCAGTGGGAGGTGTTCCTGACCCGGTACTGAACCTGATACACCAGATTCATCCAGCCCATCTGAACATCTGCTGATGGAGGAGGAGCCCAGCGCACAAGGACGTCGAAGTGCATTCCTGAGCGACTAACATTCAGCAGGGTCCAGTTGAGCCCAATTGGTGGGTCAGGATGCACTGGGGGGTGAGGGGTCATGGAAAGAACTTGTTAACTGCTCCCATATTTTACAGTTCATAGCTGAACTGCCAGCAAAAATGAAGAGCTGGAACTGAGATTTTGTTTCTATTGCTGTCTGTAAGCTTGCACAGTCAATTTTACAGATATTATAGGAACAATGAATAACTGAATTGTTTAAAAGAAGACAATTTCACACTTGCTTACCTATGTTTTCCACTGTGAAGCAGTCTTCATCGAAGGTTATGTTCAGAGGAACTGAGCGCAACTGGATGCAATAGGAGGTCCAGATGTGTGTGAAGGTTTTGTTGAAATAACATTCATTTTGCACAGCCGGTGTGTAGTCTGGACACTCCTGCCACTCACCAGAATAGGTGCTAAACACCAATGCATAATGAAACCAATAACAGCCATTATATAAGGACAAGCTTCATAAAAGTACATAATCAGAGCAGTGCACTGTGGAAACATACACAGAGAGTTAGCTGTGACCTTAAAATGCTTAGCTAAGCTGAAAAATTCATAATATTACACATAATTATTACGTACTCTAATAACATACTGAACATTTAACTGTAATCTGATTCTCTGTCATTACCATCTCAAATTATTAGTTTATGTTGGAGCCTTGATTCTGTTTATATGTATGTTATGTCTAGTCATGCATTCTGACTGTAGAAGTAACTGGCATCATCTCTTACTTCTTTGTCTGGTAGAAGACCCTGAGGGCTCCAGGCTCAGTGAGATTCTGGAAGTTTCCGGTGCTCCACCAGCATCTGAAGGTCTCCTGTTCTCTAGAGCGGCAGCCAGTGAAATGAGGTCCTCTGGCTTGGTCTATAGTGCCAACAGAAACAGCAGTTATTCTTGTGTTGTGTACATTTGAAGACTTTAAGTAAATATAAAATATAAAAAATGCAATATAAAATAAACAGTGCTTAATATTATATCCATCATACATGTACTGTATGTATGCATGCATGTGTGTGTGTGTATATGCATGT